>JAJOZX010012329.1:12500-52500 GCA_023014485.1 Bathynomus jamesi | reverse complement strand
ATTTTTTATTTAGAAAATCGATTTAACAGAAAAAGGAGTGTCATTATTCCGAAACAATTTTCTTTTTTTCTTTTTTTTTAGATTAAACTAGACGAGAATGTTATTTTTTTTCTCTTTGATTGGGTTCGAAATCCCAGCTGAGCTTTGAATGGCCAAGCTCTGAAAGGCTAACCTTAACTTATAGCTTAAGTTAAGCTAGATTAAAACAGACTTTATGGACCTTGGGGTCCTATTCGAATCTACCTCAGAGTTGTTGACTCGACGTGTGCCTACTTTAGGCCTCGGTTAGCATATATATAAAAAGAGAGGCCACTATTTGTGGTCGTCTTTCTAAACCTTCCAACAACAAAACCTGCATCATTGCACGATGCAACAATCTTGTATCTAGACTACCAAAATGAATTGCAAGAGCTCTCTCTCTCTCTCTCTCTCTATATATATATATATATATATATATATATATATATATATATATATATATATATATACGCCTCGGTGGTGTAGTGGTTAGTGTCGCTGACTACAAATCCATCGACCCCGGGTTCGAGACCCGATGGCAGCCGGCGCGCAGCAAAACCCAGCTGTTCATCCTTCCACACAATAAAGAAAGTAGTTGATAGATAATAGGTACCCTAGGTGGCCTAGTGGGTAAGACGCTGTGCTACTGATGGGGCGTGGTTCGGATCCACGTTAAACTGTAGGTCTAAGGTGGAGTGAAAAGCTTGACCTTCGTCAGAATGAACAATTCGGGCGGAAGCTAACCAAAGGTTATAAAAGGAAATATCAAATGAGGATCGTAAAAAATTACAAATGGCATCGATACATTCAAGTGGACGGAACACAACAATGTGAAGTTCAACGGAGAAAAATTCCAACTTTTAAGACAGAGTAACAAGAAGGAACTACAGAATAAAGGGTAAAAGACACTACAAGACAGCCAGATAACCCCAAACCTACAAGTCGGGGATCTTGGACTAATAATGTCATTGGATGCAGAATTCAGAGAATTCCTATATTATTTAACTGAGTATTGCTCAGTACTCGCAAACCCCTACAGTAAACGGGACATTGCAAACGTAGAAGCATACAAAGGACTTGCACGTCTATGAGTGTTGTTGCGTCCCTCATCTTAGAAATGAAGTAAAACACGCTGGAATGAGAAAAGAGGCAGATTCTGTACTGTATACCAGCTCCGGTGGGTCAGGAGGACATGAAAACGAGGATGGAAAATACTTTCAGAATACGTAGCCCAAAACTTTTTAATGTACCGTCAAAAGAACTGAAGACCCTCCAGCCCACCATCCTGAATAATTTCAAGAACCAGCTGTACAGGTCCTTCTGCAAAGTCCCTGACTAGCTACGCGTAGCTCACTACGAGAACAGGGAAGCGGAAACTAATTCTTTCTTCCATCAGATCTTGCATATGAAGCGGGATGTTGCAGAGGGGTCAACGGTCAACCGCCGATCGATCCTGAACAGTCGTTCGAGGATATCATAAAGTATATATATATATATATATAATATATATATAATAATATATATATATATATACCCTGTATGTATATGCGTCGCGATCGGTGGTGCAGTGGTTAGCATCGCTGACTACGAATTCATCTGCCCACCAAGCTGTCCATCCTTCCTTTGGTTGGTAGAAGAATGGGATTTAATACCATTAGACGTCTTTGCGTGGGGTTTATAAAGTCTGAGGTTTACAAAACAAGAGTTACAGACCTGCAGGATATGCGAACCCGCACTGTGCGGCAGTCGCTAAAATAACCCCAGAGAATGTGTTCCGCAATGCAGTGGACAGATGTGATTTGCAGAGACACTGATGATGCTCACGTCGAATCTTAGCCCTAAGCTTGATAAATAAATCTACATCTAATTATGTTACTACATTTTTATCCAAAAAATACTATTATTTCAGCAAAAGAGATAGGGACTTTCGGACCACCCTGTATAATAGTCGTATAATAAATGTTAAATATTTTATAAAATATATAATTATATATTTACTCACAACATTTTTTCTTAAAGAAAAAGAAGAAAAAAAATATTTACTTTATAATAAAGAAATTTCGCTTGCACCGCAGATATCCCAAGACCGCGAACTTGAAGTGTCCTCGAATCAACCAATATGACACTTCCCGCGTTTGTCTTTGAAATTTAAGAAAATAATACTAAAGAAAAATAGGGAAAAAGGAAAGAAAACATCTGAGAAAGTGTATACCGAAAATTTGGACCAATGAAAAGGCATAACTTTTGACTTGAGGCGTTGATGAGGTAGTTTATATACGGTTTGAACCGTTTATTGCGGATAAGTGGTCCGAAATTGAAGTTACGACTATATAAATATTTGCGTGTATATGTATATATATATATATATTACTGTTCAAACGCTTCGAAACTGGTACCAGTGGCATATGGATATTTATAGTTAGCAATCAGTCATATGCGTACATTTTGAGTGAGGCAGCAAAATATAAAACACGTTCAAATATATGTTATTTTAACGAATAATTACACAGCTATATATATATATATATATATATATATATATATATATATATATATATATTATATATATATAGCAGAATTTGGTGTGTGTGCCCCCCACCCTTTGCCCTCATAATAGCTTAAACTCTGTTAATAATTTTCTGTCAGTGTAATTTTTCACCACTGATGGTGATATTCATCCCAATATTATGTAGGTCTTTCCAGAGTCGTTCAATCTTAGATGGCTTTAGTTTATCCTTTTCAGCATCTACATAACGCCATATAGCCTCAATTGGATTCATGTCGGGGCTTTGTGTTGGCCATGCCATAAGTTTTAGTTTTTCAGGGTCCTCCTTCACCTTCAAATATGTTTTTACAATCCGTGCCGTGTTTTTGGGTCGTTATCTTGTTGGAAGACGAACCCTTGTCCAATGAAATGCTTTCCATCCGGTACAGTTTGCAGTTGAAGAATTCGTTTGTACCTTAGTTAGAGGACAAAGGAGCCAACTCCAGATGAACTTATGGACCCCTAAACATTGCTAGATCCCCCACCATGCTTTACTGTTGGTTGTAAGCACATATTATATCTTTCATCCTGTCGCCGTCGTAAGAACTATCTTCTTTTAAACCCAAAGATTTCAAATTTTGACTCGTCTGTCCACAGCCCAATCAATCAACGTCCAATGGGCATGATGCCGTGCATATTTTACCCTCTTAGACTTGTTTCCTAGTCTCTGGTACACTTTTCTGGCAGCAACTCTTCCATGCAACCGTGCCTCCTGCAATCGATGTCGTATTTTTACGACTGAAACGTTAGTACCCTGTGAGGAACTAAAATCCTGCTGCAAACTACGTTATGGTTGTCTTTCATCTCTTAAGACACGTAACCTTTCTTGGCCTTCCTTTTTCGTTGTTTGTCTTTAGTTGACCCTATTTCAAGATGGCGTTTGATAGTCCCCCCCCCCCACACACACACACCCCTTATACAGAAATATTCGGTTTCTGTAGCAATTTCTCTAACAGTATATCTTTCTTCTCGTAAAGTCACGATCTCCACGCGAATATCTTCTGATATCTGCCGTACTGGAGCCATTGCATGTAAAAAATCAGTTAAATGTATGTAAAAAGAGTTCAAGGTACTCATTATTTCGATACATGATCTAGAAAACAAGGGATGTTTATAAAAACTCATTACATACTATTATTATATTAAAAACATTCTATAAATACAGTTGTTCTACTGTACTTGAGCAAAAAACGAAAAAGCCGGCAGCCTAAAATCGATTTTCAGCGAAAAGACCAACGGATAGCATACGAGAGTGATGCAGTTGTAAGAATGTTTTCAGAGAGTTAACCGATAACCTTGTACGTTACCGTTTATATTGCTCATGCGTAACGCGGATAAGTAAAATTTATTTAGGAATATGTATCGCCACATTCTAGATTTTAAATAAAATATGGAACATTTTTTGGGGTCATTTTTAGTAGCGTTTACAAACTTTCGAACAGTAATGTGTGTGTATATATATTTGTATTATATATATATATATGTATGTGTGTGTGTGTGTGTGATGCCCACTCACAAGGAAAACTGAAAAGCGCTTCCACGGCCTTTCCTATATTCAACAATACACGTATAGGACGGGCAAAAAAACAACAACCAGATAATTAATTAACAAGAAGTTTGATCCTAAAAATATTCTAAGCCTCCTTTCCCGTATAAATTTTAAATACCTTCCGCCCTTACTTAAAATTAATGAAATTAGCATAGTTTTTAATTATAAGAAATACCATTAAAATTTACTTAATTAAAATGAACGGATATAATGCAGTTGGGTGTGTCTAATCTATCGGAACAAAACAATGTGATTTAAATACAGGGTGTTTCAGATCGACCCTAGAAATATGGAAATTGGCGGAATTTGTAGTTTGTATTTGGTATTTGAAGTTTGTCATAGTAATTCCAATTTCCATATTTCTAGGGTCGACCTGAAAAAACTCTTAGATATTTGAGTTAAACAATATTAATACTACCCGGGTATAGAACCATAAATAATTCTAGTTCATTGGTTAACCATATCTACAGATATAATCATAGAAGACTGTAAGGTTCCATTAAAAAAAAATAGGCATGACTGAAAAACAACATTCCAGAAAAAAAAAAAAATATATATATATATATATATATATTATATATTTTTTCCCTTAATCAGTAGGCCCTATTTGTTAATTTGTTAATTCTTCTTTCTCTCTTTCATTTGTGTTGTATATATATATATATATATTTTTTTCCCTTAATCAGTAGGCCCTATTTGTTAATCTTTTGTTAATTTTCTTTATCTCTTTCATTTGTGTTGTATATATATATATATATATATATATATATATATATATATATATATATATATATAGTGGCGTTCAAAAGTCTGCGTTCACCTCAGTTTTAGACAAATTCTAGAAAATAATACAACTGTGAGAAAGTATGTCCACTATATTAAGGTATTTTCTTATACAAGAAATGCTACTTCATATATTCTACTACATGAGCAAGTAATGTAGCTTTTATTTCATAAGAAAGGACATATTAATGAAAATGGTCCTTTTTGCTCCTGTTACGTTTTCTTTCTTTGCAGTATAATAACACCAATTTTAACCCGATTTTGACCATAGCCAAATGTTATTAATCCTCAAAATAGTATATTCATAGAGTAATTTTAACAAATGATCTATTATAACTGATAAAAGCAATTAGTCAATGACACTGTAGCAATTTGATTAAAAAATAATTAATCATTTTCTCTATTCTCTCTTTACAGGTCGTAATTGAAATGTCTAAAAGGAACTAAGTTTATCACAGAGAGGACAAATAATTGCCTTTTCAAGAGAGGGAATGTCCCAACGCCAGATCTCGGCAAAAACTAACGTTTCAAAAAGGGCCGTCCAAAGAACTATAAGCCGATATAAAGAATCTGGATCGTGCTCTTCAAAGACAAGATCTGGCAGACCTAAAGTGACTACTGATTCTGAGGATCACTACATCAAGGTTACATCACTGCGTGACAGAAAAGCCACAGCTACGCACATTCAGGCACAGTTAAATGAACAACGGGACTCTCCAATAAGTGCAAATACTATAAAAAGAAGACTCAGAAAAGCTGGTCTCCATGGCACAGTTGTTGTGTCCAAACCACTACTGAGGAAACAAAATAAGGCTAAAAGATTGAAGTGGGCGAGAGAATGTCGAAATTTTACTGTAGACGACTGGAAAAAAATTCTTTTTACTGATGAATCAAAAGTGGAACTTTTTAGGTCTCACAGAAGAGTTTATGTTAGACATAGAACCAACGAAAAACTGATAGAGCCCTGCATAAAACATTCAGTAAAACATGGTGGAGGCAACATTCAAGTTTGGGGTTGTTTCAGTTAATCTGGAGTTGGAGATCTTCACAGAATCACTTACACTCTCAAAGAGAAGTACCACTCCATACTAGTGAGACACGCAATACCATCAGGATTGAGGCTTTGTGGTCAAGGATTCATTTTCCAGCAGGATAACGACCCAAAGCGCACTTCTAACCTTTGCATGAACTATCTCAACAAGAAAAAAGATGAAGGTGTTCTACAAATTATGAAGTTTCCTTCACAAAGTCCTCATCTCAATCCAATAGAGCATCTTTGGGACCATTTGAAGAGGCTGAAAGCTAAAAAGAATATAACTCCTCTTGATTCTCTATGGTTGAATGTAGACGAATGCTGGAACGGCAGAAACTTGTCGAATCTATGCCTCACAGAGTGGAAGCTGTCATTAAAACAAAAGGAGGTCATATCGATTATTAATAAGATTATGCCATTAAATTGTTAATTTCTTTATTAATTTATAATAATTACATTTGAAGCAAATAATGTAACAATAAAAAATCAAATTTTGTTGTAATTATCATATATATTTGTACAATTTACAATAAATTGGGTGATTATAAGGTGGACGCAGACTTTTGAACGCCATGAATATATATATACACCTCGTTAACCTTCTCGTATTATAGTTCCGTACGTTGGTCTCTCTTCACACGAAGGTCAAGCTGGCGGCCCCGCCTCTAGGCCTGGCTTGGTGGAGGAGCGAATTGCTCTCTTGCGCTCTCCACTGCACATAGCCTTTAGCCAGGTACACCGGCTCATCTGGTACCTTCCTGAGCCAAGCATCGTCTTCTTTTGAAGACTTCAACTTTGACCCCTGTAACGTTTCCGAGGTCCTTTGGAAGCTGGTTAAAAAGTCTTGGGTCCTTTAGTGTTGAAGAGGTCCTTGTTGGGCCTTTAATTTGGGAACACTACACATTCTGCCTTTCCTATTTCCAGCGTTGTTTGAATGGTAATTGGATTTAGTTTCAGGTTTGGTACCAGTTTTTCGATCAATTTCCATTTGTAGATTATGGTGTATATAATGTAATCCCACAAGGAAAAAGGAAAATCTATTCAAGTCCTTCCGTGTATCCAATAGTATACCTCGTCACGTGTTCAATTGTGAAATTTATCCCATATATATATATACATACATACATACATATATATATATATATATATATATAACTCGCAGTGAGGAAAGAAAAACACTTTTGTTGAAAAACCTGACACTTTGGTCAATTATACTTCTCACCTGGCACTATTCCCATGGCACTCATGGTTCGAAAGTGGGAATGTTCGAATGGAATTCCAGATTTGGGAAACAAGTTTCCTGATTTGGAAAAAGAGTAAAAAGAGGATTGTAAGAAAATTACGAGTATGAGTGGTATTTTCTATGGAAAAAATGGGAATACAAATGAGAATAGGGAGGGATCTATTTGAGAATTGATTCCCTCGAGATTCCCATTTTTGGATTTTTCAGTCTTGGAAGAAAACTGTAATGAAAATATACAAGATTGGGAAGAGACCATTTCGGTCCACACCATCTGGGAGACTGGTACCCTCTTCAGTTAAAGCGAAGTTGAAGAAAGAAGAGGTCACATTCTCCACGTGACCGTTCCTCCGACAATTCTCAGGTCAACTTATGTCACGAAAG
This sequence comes from Bathynomus jamesi, assembly GCA_023014485.1. Classification (NCBI taxonomy): domain Eukaryota; kingdom Metazoa; phylum Arthropoda; class Malacostraca; order Isopoda; family Cirolanidae; genus Bathynomus; species Bathynomus jamesi. The sequence goes on along the minus strand of JAJOZX010012329.1, from coordinate 44,948 downwards.
GTGTGGTCCAGAGCTATTTTGGTGATATAATCCGTCTTCGACTGACCTTCACAATTATTCAGGCTTTGTGTTTTAACAAAGAAAAGCGATTCTATAATTTTTAATTCGTAGTTGTCGTTGTTATTAAAACTCCTTTCATTTCCTTCAACGTCAATGACCGCTTTTCGTTTCTGAGATGTTACAAATTTTAGGAGTTCTTTTCACCGTATCTAATTGTCCGTTCATGCTCATTAATTGTTATATTTTAAGCTTCGATCTCTTTGTTCTTAATAGGATAACTAACAATTTCTTCAAAGGATAACATAAATCTCATTCATTCGAATTTAGGAGCTATTTTTTTCACTGTATCTAATTGTCCGTTTATGTTCATTAATTGTCACATTTTAAGCTACGATATTTTTGTTCTCAGTAAAATATCTAACAACTTGTACAAAGGATTCCATAAGTTCTCATTCATGTGAATTTAGAAGTTCTTTTCACTGTATCTATTTGTCACATTTTAAGCTTCGCTCTCTTTGTTCTCAATAGGATTAGCTAACACTTTGTACAAGGGATTCAATAACATTTTGTACAAGGGATTCAATACGTCACTCACTCATTCGAATTTATAGTTTTCACGTGAACGTGTAAAAGATTGTCTATTTCATTTGTGTATCTGAAGATAATGTCACCATTACTATTTTTCTTGAGAATGACAAGTGACAAGTTGATTTCGCATTTATTACTAGTTACTCGTTATATTTGACTCGCGTTCTTTTTCTTATAAACTAACTAAATAATTTAATAACTTGTCTAACCTACTCTATCTAAGTCACGTTTTCAAATTTATTAAATAAAGGATTCCCAATATTTCAGTACTAGAATTAAAAAATTTTGTCATTAACTATAAAAGGGAGTTTAAATGTTGATTCGCTATTTACCAAAGTTCCAATTGAAAATGAGTTTACATTTTGAGTAGTAAACTCGTCGATCATTCGGAAGAATTCCCAAGAAACGTAAAGAAAATTATTAAAAAAAAAAAACCCTAAATGAAATTTGAACATTTCATAAAACGTGAATTTGTTCCCACTTTCTAATAATTTCAAATAATGAATTTCTAGATTTTTTTCACTAATTATTGTGATGGACATTGAGTATGTGTTAAATCGGAGTTCGAGTATGTCAATTTTATTTATTTATTTATTTATTTATTATTATTATTATTATGAAGGTAAGGTTTTTGGTATCACGTAAGATTTAAAAATTCTATACAAAATTTAGCAATATTTGTAATGCAAGAATAAAGGTATGATCGTCGTGCTTATGTTAAGTTACGCTATGTTAGGTCAGGTTAGTTTAGGGTAAGTTAGGTTAGCTTGTATATGATTATTTAGGGACCACGGGAAAAACAAAAAAATCGAGCCTCATTTATGACCGGACCACTTATGACACACTTCTCGATTAGATGGCACTGACTCTACCTGATGTAAAGTACAGGGTGTTCAAAAAGAAACGTAACCCGAAACAGAATGGGTTAGGTTACAATGATATATGCATTCTCCGATGGGTTGCGTTTCTTTTTGAACACCCTGTAGTTTTTTTAAATCCTGCAACTAAAAAGAGTTGGTACCCCGTTGACTGATGTGAAGGGGCGAATCGGTGTGTGTGTGTGTGTGTGTGTGTGTGTGTGTGTGCATAAGACGAAAAGAAAAAAATTACGGATTCTAAAAGAGTTAAATTGCAATATAAAATTAAAGCCAAATCCAAGCAGGTTTCTTGCATTTTAATAGCAATTTTAAGCAGATTGAAATCGTTCATCTTGTTAAACATACACCTGATACGAACCAACTAAAATTTAAACTGGCCCTATAAAAAGAAAGATAACGAGTTTAAAACACACACACACACACACATATATATATATATATATATATACACAGGGTGTCCCATAAGTCCGGTCACATAGGAAAATTTATTTTAAATTAAATTTACAAAAGTACAGGGTGAACTAAAACAAACTAAAACAAATGTTCAAATTGATGTCTTGTTTTGGGACCTTTTTTTTAGTTGCAGGTAGACATTGCAAGTAACACGCAATGGTTAATATGGAAGTGGGTTACACTCGTGAGGAAAAGGCGGAGGCATTTTCCTCACGACGTAATTCACTTCCATATTAGCCATTGCGTGTTATTCTACCTGCAACAAAAAAAAACGTCCCAAAACAAGACATCAATTTGAACATTTGTTTTAGTTCTACTTTTGTAAATTTAATTTAAAATAAATTTTCCTATGTGATCAGACTTATGGGACACCCCGTGTGTGTGTATATATATATATATGTAAACAAACTTTAGCAACTGTCGGTAAATCCTATAAATATCGTTCATAAATCAAATTTAGAGCCATCGAAAGAATGCATTAATATCTTTTAAAAATGCAAATCCTGAGAAAGGACCATTTACGCAACAATCGTGTTTTATCATCCGTTGTAAATGTAAAATATAGACCTTTATCAGGTTATTTGAAGGTTTATGTAAATATAAATGTAAAATATAGACTTGTCAGGTTATTTGAAGGTTGAGGTAAATGTAAATGTAATAATAATCTTTATCAGGTTATTTTAAGGTTAATTTTTGTTTATGAGAACGTTTTTGTTTATCAACGATAAGTTGTTATGCAACTGTCACGCACGTTTTGAAAACTGACAACTTTTGTTGAACTTCAGTACTTTGCTATACTGTAAAGTATAGCAAAGTACTGAAGTGTTGTTCGATTTTGTCGAATGGAATAAAAAGGAGAGAGGTAATATTGGAAGGGGGTGGGGCTATGACGTCAGGATGTAAACTATATTATTAACCTGGATTAAGACATCTGATTGACTTGATATTCTATCGACAATATTGTGGGTTGGATTAAGTTAGATTAGATTAGCATAAGTTAAGTTACACTAGATTAAATTAAATCAGGTTAATTTTGTTTTTAAGTGTCGATGTCACGGTCTTGTCGATCTGGTTAGCATAGATCCTAATTTGCTTACGAGTATAAGTGAACACGTCTGTAAAAATGGTCTTTAAAACATAAACAAAACATTTCTGAAACCACATTTTTCACACCGTAAAAACTCTAAACTTGTTTAAAATCCACGATGCTTACACCGAAGACACGTTTACTTAGTGGTTTATTAATGCAAAACGGCTTTTTACGCATAGCACTTTTCTGAACATCACCAAAAATCGAAACACGTTTAAAAAAAATTTATACTCACCGTAAAGACACGTTTAGATAAAAAAAAAAATTTAATTTAATGTTGCGTTCAGTTACATCAAAACAGTTTACATCGCCTTTGAATTTTACAACAAAATCTTCGAGTTAATAAAAGAAATAATAACAGTAAATACTGTAAAAACGTGTCCTAAAATGGTATTTACAGAAAGGATGAACATAATACTTCATAAGAGTAAGTCGTTTATTACCATTTATGTATCTATTTTCACACTTTCCAGGCAAGGAAATCTAAAAAAAAAAAGTCTGAAAGACTTCTCAGTAAACTGTTGATCCTCTTCATCATGACCCTCCTTATAGATCTTACGAAGAAAGCTAAACAACCGCAGTTATTATTATTACTATTATTACTATTATTACACCTAAATACTGATTTACGGAACTCCTAATAGTTATATCGCATATTCAGGCAAACGTATATCCATCATCAACCAAACTTAAATATATGGTTATCATTTCGCGCTTTATCTTTAAACCTACGGCTCTATTACACCCTTTCTTATAAAAAACTTACAACACTTTTAGTATTAGGTAACCAAGTATAATATAAGCCGTAAAGAACTTCCTTTTTTCTATGACTTTCCCCTTCAAACTAAGAATTCAACTCACAAAGAGAACGAGGCTCATGAGTAACGTTTATACAGCAGGTTCTAGGCGAATTCACTTCCCATGTAATTTACTCCTGGTAAATTCACCCTCTGTGCTAATTTATGAAGATAGATATATTTTTTTGGTTTCCATATTAGGGTTTAATAGTTTAAGCCCCAAAGCTTCAACCTTTACTTTCGTTTTATTGATCTATAATATAATCACCATTAAAAATGAAACCTAACCTAACCTAACGTAAGTCTAACCTAACTTAACCTAACCTTACCTAACGTAAACCTAACCTAATATTTTTAAAATTAAAACTACTTAAATTTAAAACACAAGGAAGTGAAATTACCTAGAAGTGAAATTACCTGGAAGTGAAAAATTACTGGGAGTGAAATTACTGGGAGTCAATTTTCCGGAGTGAATTCACCGGTCACCTATGCAGCATATCAACGGAGCATATCATATTTTAAGCATATCAGATTTCTAGTCATTTCCTAACTATAAATATGTCTTCCTAAACGGTGTTTAAAATGCGAGAAAACAGACTTAGTGTAATGATATTTAAACACTTCAACAGTGTTTACAAACACTATGTTTACTTGTGGTTATTTTTTAATACTGAGATTTAGCAGAATGATGCCTCGAACTTACTGTGTTCTAGAGTAACGCACATATGTGTTTTAATTTTATGTGTTTTAATTAGTTTTCCATGTAAATTCTAAACACGAGCTTTACAGTGTGTGTGTACGCGAATAATTTCCCGTTTGAAATGTGGGAAATTATTTCAGTGATCAAGTTGAACGCGACAAGCGTATATACCGCATTCTGTTCGAAAGTTAAGAGGACTTTCAAAACTGTTTCCTTAGTTTGAAGGAATCTTGAACATCCTATGCAAAAGTTCAAGGGCGATACAAAACCAGTAACCGGTGAGACAGACTGTACCATTAAAAAAAAAGATTCCTCAAACATTTTTACCATACCTCGTAGGTATTAAAGTTTGATTTACCTTTCACATTTTATTCCTACGTTAAACAGGGCAGTATTTTATTTTAATATATGGTCTATGTGCACAGCGAAGAGATACTGACTGAAGCGCGTTGTGGTGGGCTGGCGGGAGGCGAATCGCGGATGCAAATGCGACCCACTGTACCCTCAACTTCCTCTCAGCATGGAATAAAAACTAATACATAGAGACTGTTCGACCAGACAAAAGTTATAAAGCGTCAACGAATCACGATCTTCATGAAGGAAGTTGAGTACAGTCCACAAATTAAGAAACTAGTGAAGTAATTATGGAAATACATCATTTCTACAGTCCTTAAACCTGTTAACTTCGCCTCTTCATTTGAGTCAGAAGGAGTTAGAACCTCGTCCAACTGTGATTATCACTGAATCTTCCAGGATAGCCTACTACTGATAAAAGCGCCGGGCTATTAAACTGTAACTCCTGGCCTCGATTCTCGTCTCGGACTTCTAATTTCTGATGAAGGTCATCTCTGAAACTTCCTTGCGGGGTAGCCACTCCGATCCCCTTCAAAACTGTAGGTTCTTTCCGCCATATGATCTTAGATGTTACGAAGGGAACTAAAGTACTACACAATCATTTCTTTTTACGTAGGAAGGAGAAGGGGACCAAAGGCGGTACTATTAATACTATCATTATTAAAAACACTTCATATATGGAAAGTAGTAAAAAAAAAAGCTTGAAAATTGAGTAAAGCATTTATAATGCCCTGAACTAAATTAAGTAATCAAGATATTAAAAAGAGTCTACATTTCGTACTCAATATGCTTTTACCAATTATTGTCACGTTTAATATTGAGCAACTTTCAACCATTCAGGGATTAGATACAAGAAGTAACGTTAAGTTAAAAGTCTCACTATCAATTAGACTAAAGGACGACGCATTAACGTACAAACAAAATGATAAACAAACTTTTTTTTTATATTTTGTAAAAGATACCCACATCATTATATAAAATGTTAATTTGAATCTCTCTCTCTCTCTCTCATATATATTAATATATATATATATATATATATATATATATATATATATATATATATATATATATATACCTCGGTGGTGTAGTGGTTATGTCGCTGAGTACGAACCCATCGGCCACGGGATCGAGACCCGGTGACGGCAGGCGGGGCGCAGCAAAACCCAGCTGTTCATCCTTCCACGCAATAAAAATAAAAATTGGTTGGTAGATAAATGGGTGCCCTGGGTAGTCTAGTGATTAAGACGCTGGGCTGCTGGTGGGGCGTGGTTGAGTTCCACGTTAAACTGTAGGTCTAAGGTGGAGTGACAAGCTTGACCTTCGTCAGAATGAACAATTCGGGCGGAAGCAAAAACCAAGTTATATATATATATATATATATATATGCTGCAAACCCACAAGGAAAAAGAAAAACGATTCCAAGGCCTTTCGTGTATTCAGAGCTACACCTCGTCAGGGAATGAAGAGAGAAGGCAAGATGCCCATAAATATATACAACGTAGCGGAAACCAAAACAATTAGCACATACTTAACAAGAGTTTAATGAGAAGCAAAAGGAATTTTAACAGATATTGTCAATTATTTTATACATTCCCGCACTGTTATTGAAATTGTTTTTATAATGGATAATATATATATTATATATATATAATATATATATATATATAATATATATATATATATATATATATATATATATACACTGTATATATGATGTAAAATACGCACTGTCGCGACGAAGTATGAAGAAGGAAACCACTCTTCAGAAAGATGTAAATTTTTATTTCTTTAACACCAATAAAGAAATAAAGAAAATAAATAAAAATTTAAATCTCCCTGAAGAGTGGTTGAGTGGTTTCCTTCTTTATATATATATATATATATATATATATATCTATATATATATATATATATATATAATTTAGTGGTGGACCGGATGTCAGTTTTTCAACATCTGCGGATACGGATTTTTAATTCCAATATCCGCGGATGCGGATGCGGATATTTAGTTAATCTATCACTATAATATAGAATTATGAATATATGACATAATTTTTCAAATTTCGTGATATTACTATTATGGCAGGCAATGCATAAGAATTAAAATTACTATTAATGTTTTCATTATGATAAAAATAATAACTTTCTCAAGAGTTTCAGCCAGAAAATTCAATGAAACAAGTTTCATTCAATTTTCTGTGTTACCAGCTATTTATATTTTGAGGTTTATATTTTGTTTGTTCAATAATAATTAATACTTTACATGAAATGTGCATGACTCGGCCTTATAAGCTACTTTATAAGCTAATTTAATTGTAAATTGCATAATTTATTAGAGGTAATATCCGCATAACATCCGCAGTCAAAAGTGCGAATGCGGATGTTAAAAATGATGCGGATATCCGGTCCATAAGCAACAGTAATTCAATTTCTGCTTTATAACATTAACAAATAGTTTTTATACTTGTAAAAGAGTTACTACTACTACTACTACTACTACTACTACTAATTAATAATAATAGAGGAGTACTAGAAACTGGCACTACGCTCATGCCAAACTAAGGCGCCCCATTGCGCTATAACTCTCGGTTTATTAACAGCACTATCGGGAATTCGAATCCCTGACCTCAGCTTTTTCACTCCGCTTATATAGGGAAACGGTGTTACCCAGTAAGCTATACAGGCTCGTAAAGGGGGCAGAAAAATAAAAAATAAGTGCAATAAACCAAAATACTCTTAAAAACCCATAAAATTTTGCTTAGGAAACGTGTCGGGAGGTAAATGCAATTAAAATCCGCTAATAAATACGGTAAGACATAAATGTTTCTTATAATATCCGCCATATTAGCTTTAATGCCGCCGTATTTCACTTTAATTAGTTGGAATATTTTTTGTAGAAATGCCTTCAAGATTTTATAATATATTTTACATTTATGTACAAACTTTATTATTAAAGTAACTCGAATAAACAATGAAGGTTCATTTTTACTTAATTTTTGTTGGAAAAGTTGCCATCATTCGAGAATATTGTAGAAATTTTTTTATTCTTTGCCAAAATTTCATACAAATATCCACTTCTACAGGAAATTTAGCATATATATATATATATATATATATATATATATATATATTGTTGGGATTTTAATTTTCCATTCATAACACGAAAGAAAAATAACGAAGTTATATATGTTCAGAAGTTTCATGGTAACGTTACAAAAGATGATGAAACCAAGGCAATAATGCTATTAGATATTATGGAAAAATATGCATTTACCTCGGAAATCTGTGAAGCCACAAGGAAAGAGAACGTTTTTGATTTAATTTTGACAAATAACAATGAGATAATAATAAATACAAAAGTAACGCACACAAGTTTCTCCGGCCATAACCTAATCGACATGCAATTAAAATTAGCAACCAGAGGTCCAAAAACGAATCCCAGAGAGTCAGAAGGAATATTTGAAGGTTTAAATATAAATTCAAGAAAAGTAAACTGGTAATTGTTATGTCACGAAGAGACTCCAATAGAAACACAATGCTTAATAGAAAATTAAATTAAACCTATATTGCTGAAATATGTTCCGAAGAGGGAAAAAAGAAAATGTAGCAAGCTCGAGAGAAAAATCAGAACAATATTTAGAGAACGGAAACAAACCGTAAAAAATCTCCACAGGTGCAGAACTGAAGCAAAGGGACTCAAACTAGAAAAAAAAATTATGCGAAATAAAAGTGGACCTAAAACAAACCTTTATCAATAAGAAAAACGAAGAGGAAAACAAGGTAGAAGAAAACATAAAAAATAACCCAAAATACTTCTACACGTTTGCGAAAAGAAAAATGCAGTGTGAAGAGAATATTGGTCCACTGATAGATGGGGCGACCGAATACACAAGTGACCCAGAAAAAAATTAGCGAACTGCTTAAGGAACAATTTAACTCTGTGTTTAGCACCCCTAAGTCCGAGACGAAAGTAGAAAATCCAGATGAATTCTTTGACATTGACACAAGTCAGCCAAGAACAAGTTCAGGCACGAACCTATTAATAGACTTAGCGTTCTCGGAGAGTATTGACAAGCCTTTATACTTACTATGGAGAAAATCACTCGACACAGGACAAATTTCGTCTCCATTAAAGAACGCGAACATTGCTCCCTTATTTAAAGGAGGTAACAGGACAATGCCTAAGAAATGTCGACCAGTAGTTCTCACCTCCCAACTTATAAAGTGCTTCGAACGTATAATTAGAGGCAAAACTATTTACTACCTCCAAGAAAACAATCTATACACTCCAAACCAACATGAATTCAGGGCTGGAAGATCATGTCTATCACAGCTACTAGACCACCAGGAGATTGGAAACATTGTGTCGAGGTCAAAACATAGATGTAATACAGTATATACTGACTTTGGTAAAGACTTCGATAAATGTGACCATGGAATTATAGCACACAAATTTAAGAATACAGAATTACTGGAAAGCCGGAAGATGGATATTTTTTCTGACTCAAGAATACAAAGAGTGGTAGTAATGGAGCCAAATTGGAGTCTCAGAAGTCATGAGCTCTGTCCCAAGGTACAGTATTAGCTCCCTTTCTGTTTATAATAATGATTGCAGACATTGGTGCAGATATGAATGACAGTATTGTATCATGTTTCGCGGATGACACAAAGTATGCAAGGAAATATCAAAAGAGGTGACAGAGAAAAATTACAAAATTACATTGAAACATTATTCAAATTGGCACAAGACAACAATATGAAGTTCAACGAGGAAAAATTCCAACTTCTAAAATATCGTAATAACAACGTGCTACAGAATAAATGGTACAAAACTCTGCAAGCCAAACAAATAATACCAAACCACAAGTCAGGGATCTTGAGTAATAATGTCGTCGGATGCAGAATTCAGAGAACACTATAATATTAAAATTAGACCAGCACGAAAAATAATGGGAATTATCTGAAGGAGCTTCCACAGCAGAAAAATCATGCTAAAATTATGAAAGAGTTTAGTCCTACCAATAATTGAGTATTGCTCAGTACACAAAAACACATACAGAAAACGAGACACTGTAAACATACAAGCCATACGAAGGACTTTTACGTCTAAGATAGAGGAAATGAAAGGCGAAGAGACTGGTCTCGACTACAATCCTTTAAACTCTACTCTCTCGAAGAAGACGCGAGTGGTACACAATAATATACATATGGAAATACTCGACGGCTTTGTCCCTAACCTTAGAAATGAAATAGAAACACACTGGAATGAGAGAAAAGACAGATTTTGTACTGTTTCAGCTTCGGTGGGACATGGGGCCATGAAAACGAGGATGGAAAATACCCTCGGAATACGAGGCCCAAAACATTTTAATGTCCTGCTGTCCAAAGAACTGAGGAAGCTCCAGCACAACAACCTGAATAAGTTCAAGAACCAGCTGGACAGGTTCCTCCACAAAGTCCCTGACCAGCCATGCGTGGCTGGCTACGTGGGCAGGAGAATATCGGAAAGCAATTCTCTCCTCTACCAAATCCCGCAAATGAGGCGGTTTATGGTTTAGATTCACATTAAACGTCTGAATTGAATAACTCGTGAATGTAATAATTATGTTATCCTAATTACATCATGGAGAGATGTCTAAATAAAGCTACGAAATCTTTGTATAACATTAACAAAGAGAAGAAATTATAAACAGTGTTTGACATATCATAGAAATTTTATTCACCTCACTTACGTGCTTTAGAGGCATAGCAATTTATGTTGTCTTTACTTTTCTTATTTATGCAGGAGGGAGGGACACTTACAATAAGTCTGTCAAGAGTTTATTAATTAGTAATACCCTTTGAATGCCCCTGGATGTATCTATTCTATTAAGGTAAAAATTGCAATCAGTCAAACAGGGAAAACTTTGACCACTAGAATTAAATAGCAAAAATATTGTATTCTCACAACTAATGAATCTAGCGCCATATTTGTTCATATACTTAAAATAATGATAAAATTGACTGGAATAATCCATGTATCTTGTTCAGAAATAATAACACCATTGAAAGAAAATACAACTGAAGCAACGACATGTATTAAGAATAGTGGTAATTTTAATATTGGTTCAGGTACGTATAAACTTGATTATTGTTTACCAACCTTATTTTAAATTAGTAAAGAAATAGTTTCGCATCACCAATCAATAATCCGAGGGATTAGATCGTTGGTGAGAGGTTTCTGATAAGACAAGTATATAAGCTGGATTGATATTTCACTTTTTCCTGCGGGTTATTTCAATATATATATATATATATATATATATATATATATATATATATATATATATATATATATACATAATGGAAATACCACGAAGAAAAATAAAAACTCCACCTGCTTTTTTGGCAAAACAAGGCAAAACGAACCTTCTATCGTGTGGAAAATAACCCACGCACTTAGTCGAAGAATATTGGTGCTACTGTAGTATGCGGTCTACCGTTAAGTTTCTACTGTAGTATGCGGTCTACCGTTAAGTTTCTACTGTAGTATGCGGTCTACCGTTAAGTTTCTACTGTAGTATGCGGTCTACCGTTAAGTTTCTACTGTAGTATGCGGTCTACCGTTAAGTTTCTACTGTAGTATTCTAAATATTTAAAAGCAATTGAAAATGAATTGAAAGGAATTATAATTTAATTTACACAATTAAGGAATTATTAAAGAAGTTAGACCGCATACTACAGTACGCCCTTGATGATTGGTTAGGTTAAGTCGTGATATTTTCGTTAGTTTTAACGAAAATATCACGACTTAACCTAACCAATCGTGAAGGGCGTACAATTAACCTAATAATAAAATAATAAGAAGATAAGAAGCTATAATTAAAAGGTAGACCGCCGAATCGTAGGTAGACCGCATACTACAGTAGCACCAGAATATTTTAGTACAAAGTAATGCAAAAGAATACAAAGGACACCAAACAGCAACAGACTGGCTGGTCTCTACGAGGATGTCTGTTTGAAGAGGGGGGGGGGTTGAAAGAAGGAAGAAAATTTTAAAAAGGAAGAAACTTTAAAGACAAATGAAAGTTTCAAAGCAAAGCAGAGAAAGAGGTTGAGAGGTAGGAAAGAATTTAAAGATGACGTGAAAATTTTAAAGTAAGCATCTAGTTTCTTTTTAAAGGATTCGATCGAATTAATTTGAACTACGTTGGCTGGCAATCCATTCCACAAATTAACTATACGACTGAAGGAAAAATGTTTAGCTTCATTAGAATTAAAATGTTTACCCACTAATTTGGAACAATTACCGCGAGTTCTGTCCGCATTTCTGAAAGGGAAATATTTTTTGGGGGGTCGACATTATCAAAACCTTTAATCATTTTAAACACCTGGATTAAATCTCCTCGAATTCCCCTTTTTAAAAGTGAGAATAGATTTAACGTTTGTAAACGTGCAGCGTATGATTTGTTTCTAAGTCGAGGAATCATCTTAGTAGCCCGTCGCTGCACTCTTTCCATTCTGTGTATGTCCTATCGTAAACATGGGTCCCAGAATTGGACGTAGTATTCCAGGTGGGGGCGTACTAAGGAATTATATAATGTCAGCATTGTTTTCTCTGACTTAAACTCAAACGACCTACCAATAAATCGTAAGATTCTATTTGCTTTTCAAACCGCTTCGATATATTGCTTGCTCGGTTTAAGAGTGTCGGCAACAATAATACCTAAATCTTTCTCTTCCGTAACACTCGTTAGGTGTTATCGCGCATAAAATACTTTTCTTTAACATTGTTTCTACCGATATGCAACGTTTTAAAGTTTATTTGCCAAATTTCCGCCCACTCTAGTAATTTATTAATTTATCTTCTTGAATCTGCAAACGTTCTGAGAACTTCCATTTTTCCCCAAGCTTTTAAGGCATTGCTAATGTACTTAAACTTTTTGAACATTAATGTAGTATTTTCATATAATACTGTAAAAAATGTTATAATAAAGAACAGTCCTACCATAATTCAGGCATTATCTATAAAATTGGTTGTAAACAATGCGACTTCTTTTTACCTTGGACAGAGAGGGAAAAAAAAACCTGAATACGCGTGTGAAACAACATCAATATTCCTTTAGAATGGGACAGTCGCCAAACGCTCTTTTATGTCCATTGTCAGAGTTGTCCCATTGTATTGATTGGATAATTCATCAATTTTGTTTCACTCGTACAAACAATTTTAGTTTTTTATTCTTTATAAGCTATATATAGTCTCAATCTTGTGATTAATGTCACTGTTCCTGAGGATGTCATTAGATGAAAGAGCTTGAGCTCTATTTCGTGTTTTAATTTTCTTTCGTGGTTATTTTCATCATAAATATTATTCACGTGATACTTTCGTGAAATAATATATATATATATATATAATATATATATATATATATATATATATTATATATATAATATATAATGATCAACAGTGACATCAATAATTTGCTTTAAACTCGTTCAGAAATTATGAACAGTTCGTGCTTAAAGTAATTTCTAACCATTACTCAGATAGATTTGGTTCGATTGGCTTTCGCCCCCATACTCCCTCAACCTTAATCCTTACGATTTCGGGAGGGGGGGGGGCGGTAATATTTAAAGGACAAAGTCTACAGGAATAATCAAAGCAGAGACGATCAGCTACAAAATAAAATCCCAACTGTAACAACAACTGCAAAAGATATTTTAGCACGAACTGTGCAATAATTTCAGAGCACGTTTAAATCATAGTATTGAAGTCAACCGTGATTATACTAAAACTATTTTTCATTACAAAGCTTCGAAAATGTTACTTTATCCGTATAAAAAACATGGTTATTTATAACTTCAATACAGAAATGGTTATTACAAAAATAATTGTCAGTCCTTTATTGAATACCCTGTATATATATATAAACACTAATTTAAGCGATTTACATAAAATTTTATGTATCATAAAAATAGGAAAAATAATATATATAGGAAAAATAATATATATATATATATATATGATGAAAATCAACAAGAAAAAAAAATTATTCCAAGGCCTTTCCTGTATTCCCTGACGAGGTGTATTGATGAATACACGAAAGACCGTGGAATAATTTTCCTTTTTCCTTGTGGTTTTACATCATCTATTCATTTCACGTGTTTAAGTGTGAAATTCATTCCATATATATATATTATATATATATATATATATATATATATATATATATATATATCATCGGTCACAAAAGTTAAGATACACTTGGCTGTAATGTATCCCGACCTTTGCAACTGACTGTACGCAGCTGCGGAAAGCGTTCGACTAAAAAAATACAATTCCAGAAAGAGTTATAAAGTGAGTAATTTTTTATTCTGATATTTTGTTATTTTCGTTAAAGAAAAGGGTGAAATTTCGAAAAAAAAATACTAATTAGTAAGTAGAAGTTTATTAAAATATTTTTTGGCGAATTTATTTCCTCATCTGTACATAGGAATTTAGAGTAATTTACTTATAATTCTAACTAATAATAATAATAATAATAATAATAATAATCACTCTTTGATTTAATATAGTCGTACTATACAGCTCTTTCCTCTCCTTCTTTGCGAAGTTAAAGGTCAATCTTCTCTATTCAAAACATGCGAAACATGTGAAACAAACTTGTTCAAAAACGAATTAGTTAAAAATCCAAAGAAGAAGTTTGTAAAACAAATGAAGTCAGTAAATGTAAGAAAAAACAAAAAAAAATGTTTGCGTATAAAACCTTCGTAAAAGCTAATTTCGAGCGTTAATCCATTTCTCAAGTATGAAAATCTAATTTGGAATTTATGTAAAAATAGATTAAAGTCCAAAATTGAAAATTTGAGAACTGTGACGAAGTAAGTTTATTAAAGTCATGAAGTGTGAAAGAACCAAGTTCTACTTTTTTCAACACCCGAAAAGTCACAATCAATTATATTTCTTCATAAGAGTCACCATTTATAGCATAAGAGTCACCATTTATAGATTAAGTTTGAAATTACATTTCTAAATCGTAAGAAAACAGCCGGAAATAATGAACCTTGATTGAGCAAACTTTGATTAAATTTTCTTTTTTTTTCTTCTCTCTTCTCTCTCTCTCTCTCTTTTCTTTCTCTTTTTCTCTCTCTCTGTTTCTTTTTCTTTCTCTCTCTTAGTCCTCCGTTCTTGTTTGACTTTAAGTATGGGCCGCAAGGCCTTTTGAGGTACTCTCTCTCTCTCTCTCTCTCTCTCTCTCTCTCTCTCTCTCTCTCTCTCTCTCTCTCTCTCTCTCTCTCTCGTCCTCCGTTCTCGCTTTACTTTAAGTAATGTCTTCTCTTTGTTTAAAGGTCCTGATTCGATGAAGAATAAGCTGGAAAGCGAAATATGAAAATATATCAACGAATTTCTAAATGAATAAATACTCACATTCTATATGCAAAATAAAGCTAAAAAAAAGGCCTTTCTTGAAATATCGTTAACCACAAAAAGAAAAAGGAATTTAGAATAAATACATACGAAATAGGGAAAACAAATTTTATAAAGGGTGATTCAAAGCGGTGTCCCCAAAAATTATGTGTAATAAATTACATTTGGAAATAACTTTTAGGATCACCCTGTACAATAAAGCAACTGACGAAGAATGATAATTGGAGATAAAATCTACAACGGAGAACCGAAATTACTCAAATTATTTCATCTTTTTCATAAATAATAATAATATGCAAGTATAATAATCTCTAATTTGAAGTGTTTTGAAGTCTGCGTCGAGACAAAGAAACTAATGGATAATGAAACTGTTTATTGGCAGACTATAGTCCATATGACAAATATTATTAATACAATGACAGTTCACATACTAAGGATAGAAATATATACAGTTGATTAGAAATAATACAGTAATGTCGAAGTTAAGTCGAGCTACAGACAGACGTTTTCGTACCAAGAATTCCATAGCTTAGACTTTAGAGGATAAACGGCAGGACTCATGGACAGCTTGGATAATTGGGGGTTGATTTCTTAATTCTTAGCATTAGACTGTATTGAGCACGTCTTGTTACCTCCGGGAAGCTCGGGACATTGCGGGTAGCAAACATTTGCGAAGCTGAGCATCTCGGGGGTAATTTATGTAAGAGTTTAAAACACCTGTTGTACAGCAAATTTAGGGCTCTGTCAGAATCTTTTTTATAATTCACCCACAGTTGCTGTCCGTATATATTACTGCAGAAAGTACGAATGAGAGTGTCTTTAGCTTCACTTGTACAGAACCGAAAGTTCCGTATAGTCATATTCGCTTTAGCACAAAGGCTTCGAGATTGTTTTCTTATATCTGAGTCATCACTCAAGGAGCTGGTAATAGTTTGACCCAAATACTTAAACTCTTGTACTCCCTCAATTACTTCACCTTTCATTTTAAACCTAATATCAGCTGGCTGATTACAGCTTTTAGGATGAAATTGCATAACCTTAGTTTTTGTAACATTAAAAAGAATATCATGTTTCTGCGAATACACTTCGCAGACATTTAGTAGCCGATCCAGACCTTTAACAGAGGGACTTACTAACACCATATCATCGGCATAAACTAAGTTATTTATCCTTGTGTTATCTATACAATATCCCACTGTTGCCTCATTAAGTGTAGCAATTAATCCGTCAATATACACATTAAACAGCAAGAGGAGCCAAAATATTCGGATAGTACATTGCTCCACCTAACAGTAAGATTGGTGGGAATACCAAAATTTCAATGAATTTAATATGTACATAGGAACCTTCCTGTCTTCTAGTTTTTTAAAATATTGTGGTTCACTCTATCATATGCCTTACTTATATCAAGGAATCAGCTATAAATAGTTGAATTACTGTCAATGTATTTAGATATTGTTTCTTTAAGTACATAGATACACAGGTCAGTTGAGTAGGACCTTTTAAAACCAAACTGATTAGATGTTCACGGTAATCATTTAATTGGAGAAACAAGAGTTTTTCTAGTAGTTTCGAGAAGCAGGAAGCGACAGCAATAGACCTATAATTATTGCTGGACAGAATGTCTCCATACTTATAGTATTTTTGACCAGGGGCAAGATATATACCCTCATGAACTCTGCAGGGATATAGCTATGAGCAAGCATGGCTGATAAGAGCAATGATATATGCAAACATACTACGTCATTGGCATATTTTAAGTGGACCTAACCGGGTATACAGTTGACCTAACCGAGCCTTCAATGGCGGACATCGGAATAAAATTGAAGGTCCAGTTAGTGTTTGAAACTCTCTATATTGAAAATTTCATAAAAATCTGACGATAAATAACGAAATTACACAGAGGGTGGTTTTGCTTTAGGTGCGCCAATATTACGACTTCACCTGATCAATCGTCAATATATATATATATATATATATATATATATATATATATAATATATGATGAATAAAACCACGAAGGAAAGGAAACACAGAATGGTGGTTTTATTCATCATAAATATTTTTTACGCGTTACTTTCGTGAAATAATTTTCATATATATATATATATATATATATATATATATATATATATACTGACGATTGGTTAGGTTAAGTCGTAATATTTTCGTTAGTTTTAACGTTTTATTTGATTAGGTACACGCGGACAAAGTTGGGGAACGCAAATACACTTGGATAATGTAGGGGAACGTAAACTACACTAGGCACCACAGGGGGACGTAGACTACACTTGCTCACAAATAAAAATTCCCTGAAATATTCTTTATTTGTATATTTTGCTGTTCGCTGTAGCTTTGTTAGTTTTTCATAATAAATATTTAAAATCGGGAAGATCATTTGTAATCACCCGGTATATAACATTCTGGTCCACAGTTGAGGAGGATAGCTCACTGGAGTCCTGAAATGGCTATGTATAATATGCATGTATGTACAGTATATTTCAAAAGTTCATTGGTGAAGTTTTGAATGCTGATTGGTAGGAGATTTAAAGCGATATGATTTGGGTAAAAATATAATACACTTTTCACTAAGTCGAACCTATTCATTTTTACGTATTATATTTGCGAAATAATAAATATATAAATGGTAGTATTACTAAGTACGGAAAATGGTAGTGTTTACTGAGTACGGAAAATGAATATATATATATATTATGCACATTAACACCAGCTCCTACGATGAATAAAATGCAAGACCTGCCTCGTGCTTCTCCTGTTGCCTCAACCTCAGCTGTGCATGATACCACACCAGCACTTCAACTTCTGTGTAATCGCCAACCTCTATCTTAGTCTCCCTCCAAAGTGGGGCCAAGGGTGAACGTCCACATAAACGCATCCCCGATAGAACCACAGAAGGAGAACAAGGGAGCCGAAATCAATGTCTACTAATATATTCATTATTTCACATATAATACATAAAAATGAATGTGTTGAGCTCAGTGAAAAAGCGTATTATTTTCAACCAATCATATGGAGTTAAATCTCCCATGGATCAGCATCCAAACTTTACTAACGAGCTATCGACATACGACATACGTATAAATACATACGATACATAGCTATAGAAGGACGTCAACGAGCTTTCTTCCTCAACTGTACATACATTATGCATACCTCTAAAACAATGAAATGAGGTAAATGTATTTTCCGATACTTTCAAAAACTTTTTACGCAGAGTATCTTACGAATTAATGCGTATATTTACGAACTGTGTAATTCACTTCATAATGTCAGCGTTTGATGTTCTATATAATTGAAATGAGAATAAATAACTTAGTTTATGCTGATGATACGATGTTAATCAACCCAACAGTTAATAGTTTCATAAATGTCTGTGAAAATTATGGATAAAACACGCTCTGATGTTGAATGTAGATAAAAGAAAGTGACGTCTTTGTATCTTATACGTGAGTATTTTTAACAGCCAAGTACAGAAGTCTTTAAATACAGAAGGCGCTGCAGTTAAATGGTATACATTTATTTAAGAATAATTACGTCATCTATTATCTATTATCTATTATATAATTCCTTCTGTGATCACCTCATTAAGGAAGAAGAGCGTATGCGAAAAATCATGTATGTTAATAAAAGATTTTAATTACTGTACAACCGAGAAATAAAAAATATATTATGAACGTTTTGTTTCGTCATTTATTGCCAACGACTCTTTGGATGAAGAAAAAATAATAACCTATTATATATTACAGCGTTCAAGGAGGTACATAAACTGCCACGTCTCAGACGTTTGGCTTCCCATATGTTTGCCACTCATAACGTACTTTGTTTTGCTTAAATTAATAGGCAAAGGTCTTTTCCCCTCGTCAAAATTCTCATTCTATCAGATTCTCGGAGACATTGACACCAGACTGGTCCCTCCCATTTCAGTCTTCGTCCATGAATGAGAAAGCCGACAATGGGAATCCTAAATCGATCCATCCCCAAGTCCTAAATCCATTCTTAGATTTCCCACTAGATTTTCCCAAATCAAGTAACTCTTTTTCCCAACTCTGCATTGAATTCTCATTCCGAGCATTGCCATTTCTGGACCGCGAATGGGAATGGCGTCAACTGGGAAGTAATCATAGGAGAGCTCAATTCGACTCAATGCAAATAGTTTAGGTCCATCAGTCCATTAGTTCAAACTTTGATTCACTTTCGACAATTGATTGTTGCACTCAATGCTACTTTATATATATATATATATATATATATATATATGTGTGTGTGTGTGTGTGTGTGTGTGTGTGTGTGCGCGTGCGCGCGTAAAAATGAACAATGAATAATTCTTATATTCATATATTTATTAATTAATTGTTAATTAATTATTAATAATTCTTATATTCATTCGTATAATTCTTATATTCATTCGTATAATTCTTATATTCATTCGTATAATTCTTATATTCATTCGTATAATCCTTGTATTTATATAATCCTTGTATTTATATAATCCTTATGTTTATATGATCCTTATATTTTTTATATATTTATATTCTTATATTCATTTTTACATATAGAGTCCAAATTCGCAAAACGCTGACGAAGTTCGGATAAAATTTTTGATTCGCTTTCTATTTTATTTCTGCTGAATAATTGGTGAATTATTTCTTTTTAAACTACTTAATCATTTTTTTTATTTAGCTTAATAATGTAAGCTTGTTAAATTCTGCAATGTTCATTTTCTATATACATTCTCTATTCGTTGTAAAAGATGAAGTCATGTCTTGCTAACGTTTAATTTTTAAATCTTAAGCATTTAATTTTTGCTCATATGCATATTTAATTGTAATTCATAATAAAATGCATATTTCAATTTCCATTTTTAGTTAACTCGGCAGATCATAACATCAGATCTGTCAATATGCGGTTTAAAACAAAAATATGGTTTCATCTTCAAATATCTTGCTTATCAGTCTAGACACAGCTACAGCCAAAATATTTACTTTACCTTCAATATTTTTCAAAATAATTCAACCTATTGAGAAAAAATACAAAACAGGTCAACATTAAATAATAATGATGTCACCAAAAAAATGCCTATATGAAGTTAAATAATTTTTCAAATTGTCATTCTGATTCTGATTGTCTGATCTAACTTAGAGGCTGAGCATGACCTGTAACATTTTAGCAGTAAACTACAGTAAGAGAATATCTTTGTCTTCTCCTTCGAGCTTTGCTCTCTTCGAGAACTTAGTCTTAAAAAGAGAAAAATAATTTCCCGATACGTTACAAAAAGAACTGGGGAACCTTCAGAGAATTTAGTATGCCTCACAGAATCCTCCGATCCACTACAAGAAGAAATCGGAGAGTAGTATAAAAGAAACTTTGCGATTCCCTATACGGTACCAGATACTCCAGAGTAACAAATCCGTTGCTGCCACCTAACCAGAACCCCCGTCAACTTTGAACCGCACAAGGCCATAGCCAGAGGGGTTAACATATATATATATATATATATATATATATTAGTGGTGGACCGGATATCCGCATCCGCATCAATTTTAACATCCGCAGTTCTGACTGCGGATGGTATGCAGATATTACCTCTAATAAATTATGCAATTTACAATTAAATTAGCTTATAAAGCAGCTTATAAGGCCCAGTCATGCACATTTCATGTAAAGTATTAATTATTAATGAACAAACAAATATATAAACCTGAAAATATAAATACCTGGTAACACAGAAAATTGAATGAAACTTGTTTCATCGAATTTTCTGTGGCTGAAACTCTTGAGAAAGTTATTATTTTTATCATAATGAAAACATTAATATTAATTTTAATTCTTATGCATTGCCTGCCATAATAGTAATACCACGAAATTTGAAAAATTATGTCATATATTCATAATTCTAGTATATTATATCGATAGATTAACTAAATATCCGCGGATATTGGAATTAAAAATCCGCATCCGCAGATGTTGAAAAACTGACATCCGGTCCACCACTAATATATATATATATATATATATATATATATATATATATATATATATATACAGGGTGGTGCAAAAGTCTGGACCCATAGGCGGTTTATATGGAAAAAAAGTGTGGCCTGCAGGAAGTTTATTATGAAATGAAATTTAATTAACCATACACCAGTGACTAAATTATGTTAAATTTAACGTTCTAGTTCAGAATTTACAATAAGTGTTCGAATTGATGTCCATCTTCTTCCAACCACTTTTCTACTCGGACACAAGACCTTTGCACATTTGTAAGCATAGTAATATTCGTTCTTATGGCTTCAATTTCTGTTGTGATGTTATCCTTTAGCGCTTGTATTGTTCTTGGTTTGTTAACGTAAACCACTGATTATAAAAATCGAAAGATATTTTTTATATAGTAAATTGCCTATGGGTCCAGACTTTTGCACCACCCTGTATGTATATATATATATATATATATATATACACAGGGAGCAGCTAAACTTTACAGTGTACGGTTTACTGTTTTAATGATAGCTCTTATTACCTATATCTTATTATTATTATTGTAGAATTATTTGTATTATTGCCTTTGTAATTAATGTATTTTTTATATCGAGGTATAATAAATAATATCTATTACACGTTCATTAAACAGTATTATTATTATTATATATATACAGGGTGTCCCATAAATCCGGTCTAACAGGAAAATTTATTTTAAATTAAATTTACAAAACTAATACATAAGAACTAAAACAAATATTCAAATTGATGTCTTGTTTTGGGACCTTTTTTTTTTCTTTTTTCTGGTTGCAGGTAGAATAATAACACGTAATGGTTAATATGGAAGTGAGTTACACTCGTAAGGAAAAGGCTTTCGCCTTGCATATTACATCGCTATTTTTAATAAGGTTTAGTAGCAAATATGAACAAAAATTACGTTAATATGCAGATGAAATTACGAAAATTTGAAAAATTCTCCCAAAAGGGATTTGACTAACGATTAAAATTTTCCTCCAAAGCAGTTAATGAGTTCCATAAAAAAGTGTTTTAAGTAGATTCGATGAAGCCTTTTAACCCATAACCCATAACAGTGAGTTATAATGAATAAAGTGTGCTTTGCACCCGGAAAAGGGGGATTAAAAGTTTATAAATAAACTTAATTTTCAGTTCGCTATGCAAAGTTTAATCCTATTATTTCTCCATCGAAAAAGATTAACAACAAAGGCTGAATCTAAATTTTTGAACTTTAGCCCTGTGTATGTGTGTGTGTGTGTGTGTGTGTGTGTGTGTGTGTGTAAAATCCAGGCTTCGAATAATCTCGTTATTTCTCCTGGTTTGACGGATTGATTGGGGTGGCTTGACATATTATTGACATACAAGTACCAACGTCACGTGGACAAGAATCATAAAGAACCGCGGGACGCCAAAATGTTCATCCTATTTGAGTATTTTATCCGATTAAATATAATTCAAACTATTTCTTGGACGACCAATTTCACTCTATTTTATTGAACAGTGACTTAGGTCGGGGAAACAAATCTTCCGACTGAAGCTGTTCAGCTTTTGTTTGTCAGCTTCGCGACGTCGTAAAGATTTAAAATGTATATTCTAGAAAGTACCATTTCAATATATAGTAAAGAGACCAACAAAAATGATCTTATTCAATATTATACATACATCCTTTTTCTTCCGTTAATCCTTTCAGGACGACCGGTGCAAATTGGTAGCGTTTCAAATATACGTATTCATGACTCAAACTTACAAAAAATTCCGGCCTTAAAGGGTTACATGGAAATTTAACCCATCTGCATTTACGCAATACTCTGCTTGTAACCCTGTATTACGTACAAACACGTTTGTACTTCCATAATACTTAACAGTGTAATGATTTTCTACTGTACATCAGTAATGCTTTGGTAAAAAGACGGTTTATCTCTCGTCAATGCCGCAAATGCATGCATTTGCGCTAGTGCATACGGGGAAGTGGAGATAGGAGGAATTACTCCTCCATACGCATTTAACAGACAGAAAGGGTTGACAAAAGTAAATAGACCCACGATGATTGTTATGGAAAAACTATACACGCTTACAACATGGTCTCGTATGTGATACCTTTCATAATTAAATATAAATTATTAATTAATTGAATTAAATATCTACAAAATTGCCTCGGGATTGGCGACATAGCCTATTGGGAATGAAAATAATTGCCATACATACATAGAACCCATATGTAGGCATCGGGCCTGCGTAACAAGAAGAAAACCAAATTTATTATTTCGTGTTCAGCATTTTTCATTGCTGACTCATGAAAATTACATCGAGAGAAGAGTCGACGAACTTTGAAAAATCGGCAAATAATAAAAGACGAAGATTATATTATAGCGGCTCGCTCGGAGCTTGCTTATGTTACAGCGATGCTTTAAGCAAGGAAGATGTCCTTTATCTTCCTATAAGTTTTGAGTGAAATCCTCTTAATATAAAACCTAATAACTATAAAAAGGATAGGCCTATTCCTTCAGGTATTTAAGTGTAGTGACTGCTTATATTAATTACATCAAAGCAACTCGTTGTGTAACTCCATCGTACCGCGGCCCTACATCGAAACAGAAGGGAGGCCCAACGAAATAATAAGGTAAGGCAATTCGTTTCTTTACCATTAGGCAGCGCAAATACCGAAGGCAAATAAACATAAAGAGGTCCTTTGAAGACCTACATATACATAACTCTCTAACGAAAAAACGTACGGCTTTTGTCGTCAACTCTCCAATGTAATCTGCTGGAAATTTCCAAAGGATGAGGGTAACAGGCAATCAACCCATAGCCCTATAGTTTTTTCATAATTGTCCTCAATAACAAATGACAAAGTTCATCAATGAAATGCGAGGTGTGTCAGCTTTACATAATGCAAAGGGGAACCAACACCATTCTAAATATATTGATCAATATACCTGTTATTGTTTATTAATGTCTATTATCAAATAAAAAAAAATGAAAAAAACATGATATATATTTACTGTTGTCAACCCTCTGTACAAATCTTGCATATTCTCACAGCGCTAAAACATACAGAACACCCCTCTAATGTAGAATATTCTAAAACCGACTTTATATACTCTCGTCGTAAGAAGAGCTCCTAAATTCTTAAATCAACAAACTGGACACACACCGCCTCTATTCCAATGAATGTCTTTACAAGGACTTCTTCATTTACTAAACATAAAAGAGTGTACTCGAGCTCAAAGCGTATTATAAAAACTTAAATTTAATGAACAAAAAGTAAATAAGGAAAAAATTGTTGAGATTTATTCACATTTCTAATGAAACTTTTCTCAAAAGTTTTTTTATTCTTTAATATTTGTTGTCTATTATTTATTCTTTGTTATTTATTATTTATTCTTTGTTGTTTATTCTTAATTATTTGTTGTTTATTATGTATTCTTTGTTATTTAATCTTTATTTTTCATACTGTGACGATTATAAACAGTCAAAATTATAATTAGATGGAAAACCAAGTCAAATGAGAATATATCTCTGGTAACACTGAAACCATATGGGAAATATTTTGACTCTTCTTCCTCTATGGGAGGGAGGGGGGGGCGTTTTGGCGGGCATTCTCCCTTGACCCCTCTTTAATGCATAAAAAAAATATATATACATATACACATACACACATATATATACACACACATGGTGTCCATAATTATTGGAAAATTAATAAATATAGAGGACTCTTGAAAATTGGGTCACGTGCGTCATACAAAAGATTTTCTTTAAACGAACTTAAAAAATATATCTTTTATTCAGTGTATTATGTATATATATATATATATATATATATATATATATATATTATATATATATATGGGATGAATTTCACAATTAAAGAAGTGAAATGAATGAATGATGCAAACCACAAGGAAAAGAAAAACTGATTTCAAGGCCTTTCGTATATTCAGAAGTACATCTCATCAGGGAATGACGAGGATTCCCTGATGAGGTGTACTTCTGAATATATGAAAGGCCTTGGAATCATTTTTCCTTTTCCTTGTGGGTTTGCATAATACACACACACACACACACACATATATATATATATATATATATATATATATATACAAGGTGGAGTCAATAGATACCTGGAATTGCTTCATTAAAAAACGTCAATAAAATCAGCGTATTTATTGACTGTACCTGTGTACCTCATATGTGTGTGTGTGTGTGTGTGAGCGCAGCCCAAACTGAATCGCTATTACACAGGCTTCGTTAACATCTGTGTTGTCAGTGGATTTATGTTACAACGTTAAGAACTGTGTGGACCTAAACGATATATTGGGATTAGTGTAGATTGCAACGATTAGTTGAACAAAAATAAACGTTTCAATCTAGAAGGATTTTGAACTTTTGTATACTTCTGTAGTTCGTCGTAGCTTTTCCAGAGGTTCCTTGTAACCATAAACGTCGCGTGGATTCATACTGAGAGTTTAATCTAAACTTTCTTCAGTGGATTGTCATAAAGTTAACTGAATCTTCACAATAAGTATGACTGTTTTTTAAAGTAAATTAGATATTCGAAGGACCTAATTTAAATTTAACAATAAATTTATATAAATTGTCTTATAAATTTTTGGTAACTGTTAAGTGTTAATTGCTTTACTGGAAACTTCGCTCATATGTTTATGATAACGGGATAACGTCGTGGTCACATTGCGACACCGCTTCCAATTAGATCAACGAGATGAAGCGAAGTTGTGTCCGTATAGTAGTTAGATGGATATCCGTCCTCCGCGTTTGGGGGTGCTGTAACGACCCTTAGATGACTCTGGTTCCACGTAAAGCAGTAGGTCCCCTCCATCACTAAACAACCCCAAACATTATTATTAATATCATGTTTATAACAACCTACTTTCCTAATTTGAAAACGTGTTAAAATGACGATTTTAAAAACTAACAAATGGACAAAGCTTTCTATGAGACGAACTCCCTCCTTCGTTTAAGTCCAAAATAGAAACAGCTTTTTTGTTATAACTATTCATTGGAAAGTTTGGATCACTATTCGACGTTTAGTGATCTATTATTGTCACGTGGCATTATTCCATAATTCTAAGTTGTTATTATTACTATATTGTTTAAATGTTTACGAATTACTATTGAGAAATTTTTCGAAACATTCCTAAATAATTTGGTTATTTTCAGAGGTTAACGATTCACGGAGTCAATACGAATTAGAGTCAATAAAAATTAGAGTCAATAAAAATTAGAGTCAATAAAAATTAGAGTCAATAAAAATCAGATTCAAAAGAATCAAAGTCAATAAGAATCAGAGACAAAAGAATCAATGTTTGATTAATGGTTAAGAGTATATGCAAAACGCCTAATATATGCTCACAGCTAGATAGTCCGCGCAGACCAATTAATGAAAAATATGGGTTACTTGTAGGTTATCTCCCCCACCACCCAATTTTGACAGAATATTTTCGTTAAAACTAACGAAAATATCACGACTTAACCTAACCAATTATCAAGGGCGTACAGTTGATTTATTATTAATTATAACATTGTTTGTTTCTGGAATAGTATTTACTATTTACTAATAGATCAACTGTACGCCCTTGATAATTGGTTAGGTTAAGTCGTGATATTTTCGTTAGTTTTAACGAAAATATTCTGTCAAAATTGGTGGGGGGGAGATAACCTACAAGTACCAATATGAGTATAAATTTACATGTAGTAAGACATGATATACGCTTCACTGACATTGAGATTCAGGTTTCACTTCCTACTTAATGAGAACTATAGAGACTTTACAGCAGTGGTTCTTAACCCTTGGGTCACCAAGCCATTTTGATTGGGTCATTAAGTTGTCATTTATCATTTATTTATGTTATTCCTAATCATTTTACCATTCATTAATTATTTTATTATTACGAGTGACCTGTTTGAAGGTATGGGTCGGCGAGCTAGCCCCGCGACCAGAATTTGGGTCGCAGCCTAAAAAGATTAAGAATAATGGCGTACCGATTAATCGGCATCGGCATTGGCATCGGCACAACCGACTATTTTTATGGCATCGGACAAATTTAGCCTATTTCCTCACCTATTTTTTGA
This sequence comes from Bathynomus jamesi, assembly GCA_023014485.1. NCBI lineage: Eukaryota > Metazoa > Arthropoda > Malacostraca > Isopoda > Cirolanidae > Bathynomus > Bathynomus jamesi. Next base: position 17,572 of record JAJOZX010012329.1, on the reverse strand, counting down.
ATTCTTTAAATTTTCATTACAAAACAAAATCAATATTTATAGAAAATAGAAAATTGAACAGACAAAAACACTATTTATGATAATTTAAACTAATTTCAAAGTGTAATTATATAAAAATCTTTTACATTCACAAAAAAGGCAAAGCTTAATAAGTTAAGTTGCCCATAATTTACATTTTCCCTAACTAGCTAATCTCTAAATATTATAAACTATCGTAATCTCCTCCTCTATATTAATAATAATTCTATATTAACCTTTCAACCTTTCAAATGTTCCGCGCGATGATTCCTCATTTCACGAAGGTCAAGCTTATCTCCCCTTCTCTCGAGTTGGTCTGGTGTAGTGGTGAGTTGGTTTCTTGTACTCTCCACTTCACAGCCAGGTACCCCCGGCTCATCGGGGATTGTTCTGAGCCAAGTGTCTAATCTTCTTTTGTAGATGTCCACTGTAACCCCACTCGTGTTCCTTAGGTCTTTGGGCAGCTGATTAAACAGTTTTGGTCCTCTCGCAACAAAACTATTTTCTTTCAGGGTTAAGGATGTTCCCTGCCTAGCCTTTAATTTGGGAACACGACACAGCCTTCCTTTTCTACTTTCCACCGTTGTTTGGGGAGTTACAGGGTTCAGAATAAGATTAGGGACTAGTTTTTCCATTATTTTCGAAGTGTAAATAATGGTGTATCTCTCTCTCCTCCTTAACATTAAGTTGTACTTTATAATTTATATATTAAATCAGCTTATTATGTTGACTTTATTTTAAATATTTTAACAATTTTATAAACATAAATTGTGTATCCATTTTTTTTATTCAAATAGGCCAACAGGGTCTTGAAATTTTAATGAAAAATGTTATTGTTGTTTGCATTGATGAAGAAAGAAAATACGTTCAGCATAAGGAAACCAATTTAAATATTGATATTCAATTTATGAAACTAAAAAAATTATTTTATCATTTTACTGAGTAATAAAACTATCATCATTTTAGCTATGGTGTTTGTAATACGAGTAAGAAATTCTGGTATTGTATATTGTGGAGTGAACTAAGGAAAAGCATTTAAACAAATTTGAAATGTAAAAATATGAAAATTGAAAGTTTTTACATCAGTATAATTTATGAAGGGAATTGATTTTTTTTAAAAAATCTAGGCAAGGAATCGGCATCGGTACCGACAGTTTTTCATGGAACCGGCTAAATTTTGGAATCGGTACATCACTACTTTTTAGACAAAATTGATGGCATTTAGTTTATTTATTATATAAAAAAAATCTCAATATCTGACTAATCTTAAAAAAGAAGAAATTTTTACTTGTATATATATATATGGATATCCGTCCTCCGCGTTTGGGGGCGCTGTAACGTAACGATCCTTAGATAGCTCGATTTCCCCGTAAAGCAGTAAGATTAAATTATTTATAATTTTATATTTAAAATTTTAATGTTTAACTTAATATTGTATGTATTTTATTTTACTGTCCTGTCCTTCAGTTTAAATATTTTAATTTGAATTGAGACTGAGAACCTATTTATTCTTTAAGGCAGCAGGTTCTCAAACTTTTTCTTCTTTTGTACCCCTTGAATTCTTTCAAGGGATTTTCTGGATTTTCGAGAGATAGATAATTTTTACTTCCTTTACGACCGTGTGACTCGTGGCCGTTTGTTAATCGTATATAAAATTAAAAGGGTTATATTTTCAGGACCCCTTCGCGTACCTCCTAAGATTCCCTCGCATACCCCAGGTTTGAGAACCACTGTTTTAAGGTAACCTTTATTTATAATGATTATAAAACCCTATATTTAATATACTTAAACTTTCCCATCCTAATTTTGTAAGATTTTAACTAACATTTTTAGACTTTAATTTTAATTTAGTTTTTATTGTAGAAGCTTTGAAAATGATACCAACGGAGGCTAAAAGCTTTACTATTTATTAAATTTTCATCTATGGACTTTTCCTTTTCCTTATTCAAATTAAGTTTATGGACCGCACGCCTTTAACTACTACCTTTAAACTACTTAAGCAATGAGATGAGCATTAATGATTGTTCTCCACGAGGAAGGAATATCAAAATAAAAATTTATTAATCGCCCCGAAGTGTACATGGATACAGGCGCAAATTGAGGGGTTACGTTGTAGCCATTGTCGTAACAACGTTTCCCGTTGATCAGCGAAGTTAAACAATGTTGGGTCGGATAGTAATTGGATGGGAGACCGTCCTCCGCGTCCAGAATACGTAGCGACCCATGGCTCGGATTCCACGTAAAGCTGTATTTTCCCTTCGTCATAATATTATCTTAGATGTTGCGAAGGAGGTTAAACAACCCCATCATTACATTTTGCAAATTCGACTGCATAAGAGGAGGGTAAGGAACTTGAGAAACTCGGCATACACCTGAAGTCCTCGCTACACTAATCCTGTAGAGTGTAGAAGATCAGGCATCATTTAACAGAGAACTGAGTATCTTACTAAACAATTGGTGAAATTGCAATATCATGCAATCACTGTTCTAAAACGTCTGAAGAAAGCAGATATCAATCAATCATGTGCCAGCGTGGTAGTCAAAATTGACAGAATAACACAAGAATGAGAGGCTTGTATTCGCTTTGAGTATTTATTTGTCTTACGAATACGAGTTTCCGTGGAAACATTTGCGAATGAAAAGACTTTCTCAACTTTCTCATATATATATAATGCACACCACAAGGTAAAATGAAAAGCGATTCCAGGTCCTCTCCTGTATTCAACAGTACACCTTGTGTGTGTGTGTGTGTGTGTGTGTGTGTGTGTGTATATATATACATATATATATATATGAATAGAAACGACATAAGTATTAAGGAACGCTTCTGCACACGAGGAGGAGAGAGAACGAATAAATGAAAAATGAGGCGAACCGCCCGGGAATCGAACCCAGGGCCTTCCAATTGCCGGTAGCATAATGGTAGCGCGTCCAACCGGCAATTGGAAGGCCCTGGGTTCGATTCCCGGGCGGTTCGCCTCATTTTTCATTTATTCGTTATCTCTCCTCCTCGTGTGCAGAAGCGTTCCTTAATACTTATGTCGTTTCTATTCATTTATATACTGCGTGGTCATTGCAGTTATATGCATATATATGCATATATATATATATATATATATATACTGCACTAATATTATTTAGGTTAATATCAGTACGCTAATATCACTTGTCATTATTAACTTTTAATGTTATCATTATTGTTGGTTCCTTTTAGTTTAATCTCCTTTTCCATTCATCAAACACGCCTCAATTGGTCACACCTCCGCATTCCTGCTGACGAAGTAAACAAATTATAATATAAAGATATATAGAATACTAACAGACCCTTCTGTTCAAGACTGTATTAAATAGTCTAGTGCGAAGAATTACTACCATCTCAGCCAATCCAATAATCCAAGCTATTCATCTGTCATTTAAACTGGATGTTCCCAATCTTTTTAGATCAACGTATTACCATGCTTTTTTTTTTAAGTACCACAGTCGGAAAGGTTGTAGGGTTATTCGTCTACGACTAATACCACTTTTTAAATACATTGTCATTAAAGTAATTATTGTGAATTAAAAATGTGCGTATTAAAACCCATTTGCGTACCACCTTCAATGAGTTCCGTGTACCACAGTTTGGAAATCGCTGCTTTAAACTATTGTATACCTCAGTGTATGAATCCATTTGTCTGTAGCTTTATTGTTAATTTTAATTTATGCGGGAAATAAAAGTATAAGATATAAAATTTAATATCATTTAAAAAAAACTCTTCTGACAGTGACATGATTCAAGGTCTCCCAAAAAGAAGATAGACAGACTTTTAGGTGATGCAACTCTTTTGGTCAAAACTGCCTTTGGCGAAAAACAGAAGTTGTACAGTATCACCGAAGAACTTTTTATGTTTGGCTGATAAAGTCAAATGAAACCTGCAACCTACTTCTCAGTAGTAATGACCCATTCATGTATCGAATGGTGAATTTCGGAATACAATTTTGTTGTTTAAATATACTTACCAACAAAGTGTAAAAATTGAAAATATAACATCTATAACAAATAACAACTACATCAAATCTTTCTCTCAGGAAGTTTACAAAAAAATTTTGACAAGTGTTACTAAATTCATTATCTCAGCTATAACATCAGTGATGTTGTAGCTAACTTCTGTCAATTCCTCTCTCATTTAAACAATATAAGGAGTTTCAATCCTTTGGATATATATATATATATATATATATATATACACCTGGCTACCCAGGTCTCCGGACCTAAATGCAATTGACTTTTTCTTGTAGGGTCATTTAAAAAATCTTGTTTATGCAAGATAAGTCAATAACATAGATGAATTGTGGCAACGTGTTCAAGATTGTTCAGAAATAATACGTTTTTCGAACGTATGCGGCAAAATTTTGAGCGACGCGTTGGAGTATCTACTCTGATGCAGGGAAACTATTTTGAGTACTTGCTGTAAATAAACTTTGATAAACTTTAATGACTTTCATTTTAATTGGATCGTCCTCGGCAAAAAATCACTGTATCTCGGAAACGAAGCGATTGCGAATTTGTGTTCATGGGAACTTTTTGTTCACTTTGACGTCCTGAATACAGTATGTATACTAATTTATGAAACATAATTTAATAACACCCTCTGTGTGTGTATATATATATATATATATGTATATATATATATATATATATATATATATATATATAGGGTGAACCAAATGTAGGTGGACAGTAAATGATAACGTTTATTTTGAGAATACATATTTAATTTTTTTGTATACTATAATACAAAATAAAATTTAAATAAATTTAGTTATAATATTTAATATAATAAAACACAAACACCATAGTTATAATGAACACCATAGTTATAATATAATATAACACAAACCGTATTCAACCTACTGTCCACCTACTTTTGGTTCACCGTGTATATATATATATATATATAACGTAAAGAACGACGCTTGTATAGGAGATATTCCGCGCAAGACGAGAGAGAGAAAACGGAACAAATGAAAAAATGAAGTAACCACCTGGGAATCGAACCCGGGATCTTCCGATT
>JAJOZX010012329.1:0-7500 GCA_023014485.1 Bathynomus jamesi | reverse complement strand
CTTCCTTCCTTAGTTCTTTTCTTCCGCCCTTCCTTCATCCCTTCACCCTTTCCTTCTTCCTTTCCTGCCTTCAACCTTTCCATCCTCCCTTCCTGTGTTCATTCTTTCCTTTCTTACTTCCTCCTCCCATTCATTTCATTGATTCCTTCATTCTTTCATTCACTCTCCTTCCACCCTTCCTGATTACCATCTCTCTCTCTCTCTCTCTCTCTCTCTCTCTCTCTCTTCATTTTTCATTTTAGCCTCCTGAGGTCCCTTCTGACCCCCGCATGGCACTCTCCCGGCGTCTTATCATTTGTGTCAACGCATCTGAGGTGATTTCCCGCAATAAGGAACTAAAATATCGGATGAGAAACGGTGCCACGGAACAGTAATATTTGCAGAGCGGAAATGAAGCCGAATTCATCCTGGTTAGGCTCTGTCAGAATGCCTGGTGAATCCCAAATAAAAACCATATATATATTATCTGCAACTAGAATATATACGCAGATAATACAATTACATCTTGTTTATATAGTCGTTTATTTCGTTTGTAGATGGGTTAAAAAGATTAATCAGAGTCGTAGAAGAGAAATGAAATACAAAATTGTAAAATTTTATTTTGTCTGCAATTTTTGCTTTAATTTTTTTTTTACTTGGAGATGAAAGGTCGATTTTCTTTTCGTGTAAACGAAAACGAAACGAAAAGTCTTATTTGATTTTAGAAAATAAAAGAAGTTCAACGTAGTTCGTAAACAACCTTTGTACATCGTTTACATAAAAAAAAAATGTATTTCTAAAAGTCTACCTTCGAAATACAAACTCCAGATTATTATTTGGAAAGGAATGTACTAGTACATGGGAAAAACAACCATGTTACAACATCCGCAAGTTCTTATAAACCATTTAAAAACAATGTAAATGTTGACGTTCTTATAAATCATTTAAAAACAATGTAAATGTTGACGTTCTATAAATCATTTAAAAACAATGTAAATGTTGACGTTCTTATAAACCATTTAAAAACAATGTAAATATTGACGTTCTTATAAACCATTTAAAAACAATGTAAATGTTGACGTTCTTATAAATCATTTAAAAACAATGTAAATGTTGACGTTCTTATAAACCATTTAAAAATAATGTAAATGTTGAACAGAATACTACCTATTGTTTTTACATGGTAGCAAACTTCAACGGTTAGAATTGCATTGGTTGTCAAGTAGTCTATCATGGTATTTGGGCATTGTACCCAGTGTATTTTCTGTGTATGCGTATCATCTTTGATACTCCTAAAATCATTCTTCATAAGGAAATAGGGAAGACAAAATATAATTTAAATTCAAAATGGCTTCAAAACACAATTATTCCTCAACGAGAACGTCACACTATTTTGTTTAATCAATTCCTTCGATGTTGTGTGTGTGGTGTGTGTGTGTGTGTGTGTGTGTGTGTGTGTGTGTGTGTGTAAGAGAGAAAAAAAACACTTACCTCCGTCCGGGGACATGGTGAAACCTTTGATTGGAGTGTGAGGCGGTATGAGCTTCGTGGTATGAACGAAGTGCTTACGAATGACAGGTGGGACTGGAGACGTGGATGTTGTGGTATAGTACTGCGGGGGAGGCGGGGGAGCAGAGTCGCAACATTCCCTGCCAGGGTACTCGGAGGCGAAGGCGCTTCTCGGTTTCAGGAACAGGAGAAACGCGAGAGAGAAAAACGCCGGCGACAAAATCCTTCTCGTACGTCGCCTCTTCGAACCGCCATTGATCCCGCTCGCCTTTTTAAGTTCATTCTCTGAATACCCTCCGAGAACCTCATCTCCTTTCCCGCGCACAATTTCCTTTGAGGTTCTGACGGGAAAACGAAAGGTTCTCGTGTAGGGACTTGGACCAGTTCTCGATAAAAAGAGCTTTGGTCGCTCTCCTTCTGCTATTTCTTCGTAAATTTTGGTGGAGAGATTCTTTGTAGTAGTACGAGATTCGCTGGCCTTTGTTATTTGATATTGGTTCGTACACCGGTACTTAAAATTCTCTTCTCTGTGACACATGCTTTCATCTCCATCGAATGATATTGGATAAGTATTCTTCACAAAGGTATACACACTGCAAGTACACGCTAAACTATCACATATTCTATTATAAAACACACTGAAATACCTCAAACACACCTTTGGTAGAGATGAAAAGTAATATTTATCGTTCTCAAAACACCAACTAAGTATTTCCTTTTGCTTCTGGATAAAATTTTCCATTGTCGAATAAGTGGATTACTGAGTTAAAATCCATAAAATCCATTCAAGAATAACGGAAACAAGCTAGCAGCGATAAGCGAAAGCAAAATTTTAATAAACATTCGGTAAATTTTGAGGATGTAAAAGATAATATGTTCTTTGAAGTAAATTTAGGACTTGATCAAATTCCTTCGCGAGTGACATAAATAGAAGATAGATCTACGCTTAAGTGAGTTATCGTCTTTAGGATTTGTTAACGAAAATGAACCGTATTCCCTTCATAATTAATGATCATTATCTGAAAATTATTAATTTTATCTGTAAATAAAGTTTCGAAAATATAAACCTTCCGAAAAACACACAAACTATGTTTTTCTAATAATTATCGAGTGGCGAGCGGCGCATATGAAATTTAATTATAAACCAAAATAATTGATAACCAACTTCGTTTTATATATATATATATATATATATATATATATATATATATATATATATATACGGTTTCATCTCTCTTTGATTCATTATCAGCTCTCACCAGTAATATGAAAGAGCTCCCGCCAAATCCACTTGTAATTTTTAGTAATTATAAAGCAATAGAAAAATAAATTGTCTGATTGGATACAATCTGCCGTTCAGAATTTGTTGAAATCTCTAAATTTCGTATCAGGAATAGAATTACAAACTGAAAATATCCAAAAAGATTCTGTAAATTGCAAACAAATAATTTGGTTTAGTTATCAAAGAATTCACGAGTTTGATTTTAAACCCCAATTTGTATGTTTATTAAAGGTGTTGAGGAGCGAATTGGTGCGTAAGCATTGCCCTCTGGCACTGCTATTCATCAACTGAAGGCAAAGATCAACTGAAGAGAAAGATCAATTGAAAAAAAAGATCAACTCGTGATATCGCTATAAGAGAAAAAAATGATTTATTGAAGTTAACAAGACATATCAATGTGTATATATATATATATATATATGTTGAAACTAAAAAATTAAATACCGAGTCAGGCCTGAAATTGAAAACCCACACACGCATATATATATATATCTATATATATATATATATATATATATAAAACACCTTTGAAACTAAATTAAAATTAAATACTAAAAACCAGGCATGAAATATGCCCTGACACTTTAATTTCCCGCCAAATGCAGATATATATATATATATATATATATATATATTATATATATATATATATATATATATATATATATATATATATATATATATTCCTACACATAGAGATATTGCGGGGAAAAACGTATTCTTGTGACCACGATTAAAAAATCATTTTTCCGCTCACTTTCATTTACCCTTTTCGGGATTAAAAACGAAGCAGGTTTTTTTTCCTGTGGACTGTCTGTTTAATTGTATTTTTCACTCGAACCCGTGTTTCGGTTCGAATTCTGTTCGGTCTTTTGTTTCACTTTATGAAATAAGAACAAAAAAAAAAACAACAACCCGGGAATTGATTTTTCGACTTCATTTACGGACATGTCGGTTGAATGACGCAAAAATGCTATCGGTATTGAGACCTTTTCGCTCTGTTGATGTTCATTAATATCTCTCTCCCTCTATATATATATATATATATATATATATATATATATATATATATATATATATATATATATATATATATATATATGCAGTGTTCAAAAGTCAGGCACCAATGCATAAAATAAAATTTAAACAAAACGCTATATGGTGGTATGATACCTGACTTTTCGACCACCCTGTATATATAATTAGATTGCTTTTCGATTATTATTATTAGTGTTACTGCAAATCTTTTCATGCCTTAGTTAAGGAGTAATAGATGCATCGTTATATTAAGTTATGGGACTATATAATGATCAAATTTAATAGCACTCGCCTCATCCCTTTATGCGCAAAGAAGAAAATTACTACGCCTTAAGTATATCCTAATATTATAAGCCGTTGCAGTTAATTAAATTTAAGTGCACGTTTGTTACGCCTTATCAAAGGAAAAAGATTTCGAGTAATTATATTACGCCATAACACTATTATATACGTTAACGCCTATTTAATTCTTAGGCAAATTCTATGCAACAGGAAAACAGAGAGAAAATCAACACCTGTCCATTAGGCGTCAAATAAGTCTCCCGTAAAGGCGTATGAAAAAAAAGGTTCTTACGTACTTAACGGAGCGCACTTTCGTCTTCTTAACGGACGGAATGAAACTTAGCGTAAATACACTGGTTGCTTTTCTTCAAATTCAATCAAGCGAGAGAACCTATTTTAATCTCCGTTTCCCCTTATCATAAGGAGTGTAATCCCTTGTCTACCCTCCCCTAAATGCCCAATGATAAGGACGTGAGTAGGAAACCGATCTATGTCCAATAGTTGAAGGAAAGCCGCCAGATACGATTCAGCCGAAGGGAAGGAAAGCAATTTAATGTCATTGTATTTTCGAATAGATCTTCGCCTTTCTTTTTTCTTCTGTAGGTCCTTGGGCGTGGGACGGACTAGGGAGGGTGGGTATGGGGACGCCAAAATGGGTGGGAGTTGAGAGAGTGAGAGTTGAGAGAGTGGGAAGTGAGTGAATGAGGGAAAGGGATCAGTGTTTGAAAATAACCCATTTCTATTGTATATGCCGTAAATGTAATTTAAATATATTACAAAGAAATAGAATTGAAAAAAAAAGCCTTATATATATATATATATATTATAGTGGTGTGTGTGTGTGTGGGGCTGTCTATCAAACTATTTCTAATTTTTAGTATATAAATCTCTCCCCACCATTATTACATACCTTTCTCTTTGTTAAATCCTTTTAATGGCTCACATAATACATCTCCAGTGAGTTAACAATTCATAAACGTTAAACTTTTGTAACGGACAAAGATTTCCGTCATTTTGAATATACTATATTCATTTAGTTTTTTAGTGCAAATTATGTAAAGTTAATGGAAATTATTACCACTAATTAGTTCAAGAAAGCTACGCAAGTGTCAGGTAACTTTATTAAAATTACGTACAGTATATCTACGATACTATATATATATATATATATATATATATATTATATATATATATATATATATATATATGTGTGTGTGTGTGTGTGTTACGGCCTTTTTGCGAAATTGGCAATTTAGCAAAAAAATCGGCCTTTTTGCAAAAGGGCCAAAAACCGGGCCTTTTTGCATAATGGCATTAAATTCCAGGCCACTTTGCAAACAGGCTGGCATATTGGCCATTTTGGAAAATGACTGGTAATGCTGTCGGCCATTTTGCGAAACGGCAGAACTTCACATTGAACTGGACAGAGAATGGCCGGTTTGGTCAACTGAATGCCCTAACCGGGCATTCAATAATTAAAATAATTTCAATCGAACTGGATTGAATCTCTTGAATGGAGTTCTGCCTTTTCACAAAATGGCAGACAGCATTACTAGTCATTTTGCAAAATGACCAATATGCCGGCCTGTTTGCAAGGTGGCCTGGCATTTAATGCCATATGCAAAAAGGCCAATTTCGCAAAAAGGCCGTAAAACACACACACACACACACATACACACATATGTGTATATATATGTATATATATACAAATCTTTTTTCTCTCAGTTTTTGATTCATAGTAAAGTTATTCGAATTGAGCACTTTGTGCATAATGAGTACTTTTATAAAATTTGAAAAGGAGGTTGAAAATATATATATATATATATATATATATATATATATATATAATCATGCGGGTTGCTTCTACAGAGCTTCAATTTAATATTTAGGAGAAATCCAATGACAAGGAGAAATGTAAATGCCATAAAAGTCTTCTTTAATGCAACGTTTCGAGCAATACGCTCATCTTCAGGCTGTTTAATAACAATGTGAAATTAAAATCAATATTGAATGAAAAACAAAACAGAAAATTTCTATAACCTATTCATGAAGACAAATTTTAAAGACTGAGAAAAGAGGGTTAAATTCTAAGTTATACAGATTTACATATAAAAATTAAGAAGCTATTTTTAAATACATATAGTAAATGTGAAATTAATACACTGGAAAAATTAACAATAGTACACTGGAATAATGAAACTAACTACCTTACACTGCAGTTTCCGAGGCTAACTGAATTGAACAGAGGCAATACGGGAAAACAAGAGATGGCGAGGGCGATTGGGGAAGGGGGGATTATAAGGAATTGGGGAAGGAGGAGGGATCATAGCAAATTGGGGGGACGGCAGATGAGTCAACATTTAGACTCGGGGACAATGTTTTGATGAAAAGCGATTCCAAAATTCTTAGTGAGTTGGGACAAGTATTACAACCAAGAATTTTAAAATTGTCTAAAGTGACATCAATTTTACATTCTATGCTGTGTTCGCGAATCCTAGAAACTTCTTTAGTTTTTAAAATTTTACCTGTTCGGCCACTTATTCCCATATGCGAATAAAATCTAGCCCTGAGAGAGCGAACAGTGCTGCCAATGTAATTCCCAAGGAGACACCTAGGGCAGGTAAATAAATATACAACACCGCTACGCAACGAGTCAGGGGTTCGATCCTTCGCTGAGAAAAAGCTACCTAAAGACGTTTTATTAATAAATATGATGCGGAAATCAGTATGATAACAAAATTTCTTTAACAATTTTGTAAATTTAAGCTTAAATTCCTTATTCAAAGGACCCATTTCAGGTACCAAGAAATATTTTATATCCTTCGGCACTGTAATACATGGAAGTTGAGGGCTATAAACACTATTTAAGAACGATCTAATTAGTTTGTCTACATATTGAACAGGAAAACTATTATTAGTAAAGTATGATCTTAGATTATTAAATTCATCATTAAGTAAGGTAAAACTAGAGGTCAAATTATATCCTCTGAACAGGAGAGTTTTAATACAAGACATCTTATAGTTGAAATCAGTAAAACTAAAAAAATTCATGCCCAAACCAGTGAAAGTGGGTTTCCTGTAAACTGATGTAGTAATAGAATCACCGTTTTTCGAAATTAAAAGATCTAAGAAGGGGAGGGAGCCATTTTGCTCAGTTTCCATTGTATACGTTATATTGGGGTGCAAAGAATTTAGGAAGTTAAAGAATTGTTGCGCTTGTACCGCATTATCAAAGACTGCTATCGAATCATCAACGAAGCGTCGATAGAAAATTGGCTTGAGATGAGTGGGAGATTGTCTAAAATTACACTTTCTAAATGAGTCATAAAAAAATCAGCTGCTAACGGTCCGACAGGTGATCCCATCCCTACTCCATCAATTTGTTGGTAAACCTTATTGTTGAAAGTGAA
>JAJOZX010012328.1:0-103929 GCA_023014485.1 Bathynomus jamesi | reverse complement strand
GAGCAAATTTGTGAAACAATCGAAGGGAAGTGTGTGGAAGGATAAGACTCCAAAAACTAACATAATATAGTTAATTTCAAACGAGAAAATATAAAATTGAAATGGCGGTAACGTTTTAAGTTTTCATTTCTAGAAAAAATGAGTTGCATTTTCTAAATCAGAGTACGAAATCGCACTATTTAGCAAATTTGTGAAAAAATCGAAGTAAGTGTGTGGAATGGATAAGACTCCAAATACCTAACGTAATAATTAGTTAATTTCAAACGAGAAAATTTAAAATTGAAATGTCTGTAACTTCTTACGTTTTCTTTTCTAGAAAAAATGAGTTGCATTTTCTAAATGAGAGTTTGAAATTGCACTATTGAGCAAATTTTTGAAAAAAATCGAAAGAAGTGCGTGGAAAGGATAAGACTCCAAAAACCTAACGTAATAATTAGTTAATTTCAAACGAGAAAATTTAAAATTGAAATGGACTGTAACTTTTTAAGTTTTCTTTTCTAGAAAAAATGATTTGCCTTTTCTAATTCAGAGTGAAATTGCACTATTATCAAATTGTGAAAAAATCGACAGAAGTGCGTGGAAAGGATAAGACTCCAAAAACCTAACGTAATAATTAGTTAATTTCAAACGAGAAAATTTAAAATTGAAAAGGCAGTAACTTTTTACCTTTTCATTTCCAGAAAAGATGAGTTGCATTTTCTAAATCAGAGTACGAAATCGCACTATTGAGCAAATTTGTGAAACAATCGAAGGAAGTGTGTGGAAAGGATAAGACTCCAAAAACCTAACATAATAATTAGTTAATTTCAAACGAGAAAATATAAAATTGAAATGGCTGTAACGTTTTAAGTTTTCATTTCTAGAAAAAATGAGTTGCATTTTCTAAATCAGAGTACGAAATCGCACTATTTAGCAAATTTGTGAAAAAATCGAAGGAAGTGTGTGGAATGGATAAGACTCCAAATACCTAACGTAATAATTAGTTAATTTCAAACGAGAAAATTTAAAATTGAAATGTCTGTAACTTCTTACGTTTTCTTTTCTAGAAAAGATGAGTTGCATTTTCTAAATCAGTGTACGAAACTGCACTATTGAGCCAATTTGTGAAAAAATCGAAGAAAGTGTGTGGAAAGGATAAGACTCCAAATACCTAACATAATAATTAGTTAATTTCAAACGAGAAAATTTAAAATTGAAATGGCTTAACTTTTTAAGTTTTCATTTCTAGAAAAAATGAGTCTCATTTTCTACATCAGAGTACGAAATCGCACTATTGAGCAAATTTGTGAAAAAATCGAAGGAAGTGTGTGGAAAGGATAAGACTCCAAATACCTAACGTAATAATTAGCTAATTTCAAACGAGAAAATTTAAAATTGAAATGGCTGTAACTTTTTAAGTTTTCATTTCTAGAAAAAATGAGTTGCATTTTCTAAATCAAAGTACGAAATCGCACTATTGAGCAAATTTGTGAAAAAATCGAAGGAAGTGTGTGAAAAGGATAAGACTCCAAATACCTAACGTAATAATTAGTTAATTTCAAACGAGAAAATTTAAAATTGAAATGGCTGTAACTTCTTAAGTTTTCATTTCTAGAAAAAATGAGTTGCATTTTCTAAATGAGAGTTTGAAATTGCACTATTGAGCAAATTTTTGAAAAAATCGAAAGAAGTGCGTGGAAAGGATAAGACTCCAAAAACCTAACGTAATAATTAGTTAATTTCAAACGAGAAAATTTAAAATTGAAATGGCTGTAACTTTTTATTTCATTTCTAGAAAAAATGAGTTGCATTTTCTAAATCAGAGTACGAAATCGCAGTATGAGCAAATTTGTGAAAAATCGAAGGAAGTGTGTGGAAAGGATAAGACTCCAAATACCTAACTAATAATTAGTTAATTTCAAACGAGAAAATTTAAAATTGAAATGGCTGTAACTTTAATGTTTTCATTTCTAGAAAAAATGAGTTTCATTTTCGAAATCAGAGTGAAATTCACTATTATCAAATTTGTGAAAAAATCGAAGAACTGTGTAGAAGGATAAGACTCCAAAAACCTAAGTAATAATTAGTTAATTTCAAACGAGAAAATTTAAAATTGAAAAGGCAGTAACTTTTTAAGTTTTCATTTCAGAAAAGATGAGTTGCATTTTCTAAATCAAGTACGAAATGCACTACTGAGCAAATTTGTGAAAAATCGAAGGAAGTGTGTGGAAAGGATAAGACTCCAAAATACCTAACATAATAATTAGTTAATTTCAAACGAGAAAATTAAAATTGAAATGGCGGTAACTTTAAGTTTCATTTCTAGAAAAAATGAGTTGCATTTCTAAATCAGAGTTTGAAATGCACTATTAGCAAATTTTGAAAAAAATCGAAAGAAGTGCGTGGAAGGATAAGACTCCAAAACCTAAGTAATAATTAGTTAATTTCAAACGAGAAAATTTAAAATTGAAATGCTGTAACTTTTAAGTTTTCATTTCTAGAAAAATGAGTTGCATTTTCTAAAAAGTACGAAATTGCACTACTGAGCAATTTGTGAAAAAATCGAAGGAAGTGTGTGGAAAGGATAAGACTCCAAATACCTAACGTAATAATTAGTTAATTTCAAACGAGAAAATTTAAAATGAAATGGCTGTAACTTTAGTTTTCATTTCTAGAAAAAATGAGTTTCATTTCGAAATCAGAGTACGAAATCACACTATTGAGCAAATTTGTGAAAAAATCGAAGGAACTGTGTAGAAATGGATAAGACTCCAAAAACCTAAGTAATAATTAGTTAATTTCAAACGAGAAAATTTAAAATTGAAATGGCTGTAACTTTTTAAGTTTTCATTTCTAGAAAAAATGAGTTGCATTTTCTAAATCAAAGTACGAAATCGCACTATTGAGCAAATTTGTGAAAAAATCGAAGGAAGTGTGTGAAAATGATAAGACTCCAAATACCTAACGTAATAATTAGTTAATTTCAAACGAGAAAATTTAAAATTGAAATGGCTGTAACTTCTTAAGTTTTCATTTCTAGAAAAAATTAGTTGCATTTTCTAAATGAGAGTTTGAAATTGCACTATTGAGCAAATTTTTGAAAAAATCGAAAGAAGTGCGTGGAAAGGATAAGACTCCAAAAATCTAACGTTATAATTAGTTAATTTCAAACGAGAAAATTTAAAATTGAAAAGGCTGTAACTTTTTACCTTTTCATTTCCAGAAAAGATGTGTTGCATTTTCTAAATCAGAGTACGAAATCGCAGTATTGAGCAAATTTCTGAAACAATCGAAGGAAGTGTGTGGAAAGGATAAGACTCCAAAAACCTAACATAATAATTAGTTAATTTCAAACGAGAAAATATAAAATTGAAATGGCGGTAACATTTTAAGTTTTCATTTCTAGAAAAAATGAGTTGCATTTTCTAAATCAGAGTACGAAATCGCACTATTGAGCAAATTTGTGAAAAACTCAAAGGAAGTGTGTGGAAAGGATAAGACTCCAAATACCTAACGTAATAATTAGTTAATTTCAAACGAGAAAATTTAAAATTGAAATGGCTGTAACTTTTTAAGTTTTCATTTCTAGAAAATATGAGTTGCATTTTCTAAATCAGAGTACGAAATCGCACTATTCAGCAAATTTGTGAAAAAATCGAAGGAAGTGTGGGATGGATAAGACTCCAAATACCTAACGTAATAATTAGTTAATTTCAAACGAGAAAATTTAAAATTGAAATGGCTGTACCTTTTAAGTTTTCATTTCTCGAAAAAATGAGTTGCATTTTCTAAATCAGAGTACGAAATCGCACTATTGAGCAAATTTGTGAAAAAATCGAAGGAAGTGTGTGGAAAGGATAAGACTCCAAATACCTAACGTAATAATTAGTTAATTTCAAACGAGAAAATTTAAAATTGAAATGGCTGTAACTTCTTAAGTTTTCATTTCTAGAAAAAATGAGTTGCATTTTCTAAATCAAAGTACGAAATTGCACTACTGAGCAAATTTGTGAAAAAATCGAAGGAAGTGTGTGGAAAGGATAAGACTCCAAATACCTAACGTAATAATTAGTTAATTTCAAACGAGAAAATTTAAAATTGAAATGGCTGTAACTTCTATGTTTTCATTTCTAGAAAAAATGAGTTTCATTTTCGAAATCAGAGTACGAAATCACACTATTGAGCAAATTTGTGAAAAAATCGTAGGAACTGTGTAGAATGGATAAGACTCCAAAAACCTAAGTAATAATTAGTTAATTTCAAACGAGAAAATTTAAAATTGAAATGGCTGTAACTTTTTAAGTTTTCATTTCTAGAAAAAATTAGTTGCATTTTCTAAATCAAAGTACGAAATCGCACTATTGAGCAAATTTGTGAAAAAATCGAAGGAAGTGTGTGAAAAGGATAAGACTCCAAATACCTAACGTAATAATTAGTTAATTTCAAACGAGAAAATTTAAAATTGAAATGGCTGTAACTTCTTAAGTTTTCATTTCTAGAAAAAATGAGTTGCATTTTCTAAATGAGAGTTTGAAATTGCACTATTGAGCAAATTTTTGAAAAAAATCGAAAGAAGTGCGTGGAAAGGATAAGACTCCAAATACCTAACATAATAATTAGTTAATTTCAAACGAGAAAATATAAAATTGAAATGGCGGTAACGTTTTAAGTTTTCATTTCTAGAAAAAATGAGTTGCATTTTCTAAATCAAAGTACGAAATCGCACTATTGAGCAAATTTGTGAAAAAATCGAAGGAAGTGTGTGAAAAGGATAAGACTCCAAATACCTAACGTAATAATTAGTTAATTTCAAACGAGAAAATTTAAAATTGAAATGGCTGTAACTTCTTAAGTTTTCATTTCTAGAAAAAATGAGTTGCATTTTCTAAATCAGAGTACGAAAGTGCACTACTCAGCCAATTTGTGAAAACATCGAAGGACGTGTGTGGAAAGGATAAGACTCCAAATACCTAACATAATAATTAGTTAATTTCAAACGAGAAAATTTAAAATTGAAATGGATGTAAATTCTATGTTTTCATTTCTAGAAAAAATGAGTTGCATTTTCTAAATCAGAGTACGAAATCACACTATTGAGCAAATTTGTGAAAAAATCGAAGGAACTGTGTAGAATGGATAAGACTCCAAATACCTAAGTAATAATTAGTTAATTTCAAACGAGAAAATTTAAAATTGAAATGGCTGTAACTTTTTACGTTTTCATTTCTGCAAAAAATGAGTTGCATTTTCTAAATCAGCGTGTGAAAGTGCAATATTGCGCTAATTTGTGAAGAAATTGAAAGAAGTGCGTTGAAAGGATAAGCCACCCTAAAACTAGTTAATTTCGAAGTAGAAAATTCAAAATTTAAATGGCTGTAACTTTTTACGTTTTGATTTCTGCAAGAAATGAGTTGCATTTTCTAAATCAGCTAGAACAAATGCACTATTGAGCAAATTTGTGAAAAAATCGAAAGAAGTGCGTGGAAAGGATTAGACACCATATATCTAACATAATATTTAGTTAATCTGAAACGAGAAAATTAAAAATGTAAATGGTTGTAACTTTTTAAGTTTTCATTTCTGCATAAAATGAGTTGGACTTTTTAAATCAGCGTGTAAAATTGCACTTCTGAACAAAATTGTGAAAAAATCGAAAGAAGTGCGTGGAAAGGATGAGACCCCAAATCCCTAACCTAATGCTTAGTTAATTTCGAAGGAGAAAATTAAAAATTTTAATGGCTGTAACTTTTTACGTTTCCATTTCTGCAAAAAAGAAAAATGAGTTGAATTTTCTAAATCAGCATATAAAACTGCACTATTGAGAAAATTTGCGATTGAATCGAATGAAGTGCGTGAAAAGGATAACAACCCCAAATTGTAAAGTAATACTTAGTTAATTTCAAACGAGAAAATTCAAAATTGAAGTGGCTGTATCTTTTTAAGTTTTCTTTCTGCAAGAAAAGAGTTGCATTTTCTAAATCAATTTAAAAAAATGCACTATTGAGCAAATTTGTGAAAAAATCGAAAGAAGTGCGTGGAAAGGATAAGACCCCATAAACCTAACGTAATCTGTAGTTAATTTCAAACCAAAAAATTCAGAATTGAAATGGCTGTAACTTTTTAAGTTTTCATTTTCGCAAAATATGAGTTGCATTTTCTAAATCAGCGTGTGAATGTGCAATATTGAGCTAATTTGTGAAAAAATCGAAAGAAGTGCGTTGAAAGGATAAGCCCCCCAATAACTAACCTAATGCTTAGTTAATTTCGAAGGAGAAAATTCAAAATTTAAATGGCTGTAACTTTTTACGTTTTGATTTCTGCAAGAAATGAGTTGCATTTTCCAAATCAGCTAGAAAAAATGCACTATTGAGCAAATTTGTGAAAAAATCGAAAGAAGTGCGTGGAAAGGATAAGACCCCATAAACCTAACGTAATCTGTAGTTAATTTCAAACCAAAAAATTCAGAATTGAAATGGCTGTAACTTTTTAAGTTTTCATTTTCGCAAAATATGAGTTGCATTTTCTAAATCAGCGTGTGAAAGTGCAATATTGAGCTAATTTGTGAAAAAATCGAAAGAAGTGCGTTGAAAGGATAAGCCCCCCAAAAACTAACCTAATGCTTAGTTAATTTCGAAGGAGAAAATTCAAAATTTAAATGGCTGTAACTTTTTACGTTTTGATTTCTGCAAGAAATGAGTTGCATTTTCCAAATCAGCTAGAAAAAATGCACTATTGAGCAAATTTGTGAAAAAATCGAAAGAAGTGCGTGGAAAGGATAAGACCCCATAAACCTTACGTAATATTTAGTTAATTTCAAACCAAAAAATTCAGAATTGAAATGGCTGTAACTTTTTAAGTTTTCATTTCTGCAAAAAATGAGTTGCATTTTCTAAATCAGCGTGTGAAAATGCAATATTGAGCTAATTTGTGAAAAAATGGAAAGAAGTGCATTGAAAGGATAAGCTCCCCAAAATCTAACCTAATCCTTTCCACGCACTTTTTTCGATTTTTTCACAAATTTCCTCAATAGTGCAGTTTTTTAAGGTGATTTAGAAAATTGAAATCATTTTTAGCAGTTATGAAAACTTAAAAAGTTACAGCAATTTCAATTTTGAATTTTCTCCTTCGAAATTAACTAAGTATTAGTTTAGGTTTTTGTGGTTTTATCCTTTCCACGCACTACTTTCGATTTTTTCACAAATTTGCTCAATAGTACACCTTCATACGCTGATTTAGAAAATGGAACTCATTTTTTGCAGAAATGAAAATGTAAGAAGTTATAACAATTTCAATTTTGAATTTTTTCGTTTGAAATTAACTAAATATTACGTTAGGTTTATGGTGTCTTTTACTTTCCACGCACTTCTTTCGATTTTTTCACAAATTTTCTCAATAGTGCAGTTTTTATAGCTGATTTAGAAAATGCAACTCATTTCTTTCAGAAATGAAAACGTAAAACGTTACAGCCATTTAAATTTTTAATTTTCTCCTTCGAAATTAACTAAGCATTAGGTTAGTTTTTGGGGGGGCTTATCCTTTCAACGCACTTCTTTCGATTTTTTCACAAATTAGCTCAATATTGCACTTTCACACGCTGATTTAGAAAATGCAACTCATTTTTTGCAGGAATGAAAACGTAAAAAGTTACAGCCATTTCAATTCTGAATTTTTTGGTTTGAAATTAACTAAATATTACGTAAGGTTTATGAGGTCTTATCCTTTCCACGCACTTTCGATTTTTTCACAAATTTCCTCAATAGTGCAGTTTTTTAAGGTGATTTAGAAAATTGAACTCATTTTTAGCAGAAATGAAATCTTAAAAAGTTACAGGAATTTCAATTTTTAATTTTCTCCTTCGAAATTAACTAAGTATTAGTTAGGTTTTTGGGGTTTTATCCTTTCCACGCACTACTTTCGATTTTTTCACAAATTTGCTCAATAGTACAACCTCAAACGCTGATTTAGAAAATGCAACTTATTTTTTGAAAAAATGAAAACTTTAAAAGTTACAGCCATTTCAATTTTGAATTTTTTGGTTTGAAATTAACTACAGATTACGTTAAGTTTATGGGGTCTTATCCTTTCCACGCACTTCTTTCGATATTTTCACAAATTTGCTCAATAGTGCATTTTTTATAGCTGATTTAGAAAATGCAACTCGTTTCTTGCAGAAATCAAAACGTAAAAAGTTACAGCCATTTCAATTTTGAATTTTTTGGTTTGAAATTAACTAAGTATTAAATTAAATTTATGGGGTCATATCCTTTCCGCGGACTTTTTTCGATTTTTTCACAAATTTCCTCAATAGTGCAGTTTTTTAAGGTGATTTAGAAAATTGAAATCATTTTTAGCAGTTATGAAAACTTAAAAAGTTACAGCAATTTCAATTTTGAATTTTCTCCTTGGAAATTAACTAAGTATTAGGTTATGTTTTTGGGGTTTTATCCTTTCCACGCACTACTTTTGATTTTTTCAGAAATTTGCTCAATAGTACACCTTCATACGCTGATTTAGAAAATGCAACTCATTTTTTGCAGAAATGAAAACGTAAGAAGTTATAACAATTTCAATTTTGAATTTTCTCGTTTGAAATTAACTAAATATTACGTTAGGTTTTTGGAGTCTTTTACTTTCCACGCACTTCTTTGGATTTTTTCACAAATTTGCTCAATAGTGTAGTTTTTATAGCTGATTTAGAAAATGCAACTCATTTCTTGCAGAAATCAAAACGTAAAAGGTTAGAGCCATTTAAATTTTGAATTTTCTCCTTTGAAATTATTTAAGCATTAGGTTAGTTTTGGGGGGGCTTATCCTTTCAACGCACTTCTTCGATTTTTTCACAAATTAGCTCAATATTGCACTTTCACACGCTGATTTAGAAAATGCAACTCATTTTTTGCAAAAATGAAATTTAAAAAGTTACAGCCATTTCAATTCTGAATTTTTTTGTTTGAAATTAACTAAATATTACGTAAGGTATATGGGGTCTTATCCTTTCCACGCACTTCTTTCGATTTTTTCACAAATTTGCTCAATAGTGCATTTTTTTAAACTGATTTAGAAAATGCAACTCTTTTCTTGCAGAAAGAAAACTTAAAAAGATACAGCCACTTCAATTTTGAATTTTCTCGTTTGAAATTAACTAAGTATTACGTTACAATTTGGGCTTCTTATCCTTTTCACGCACTTCATTCGATTCAATCGCAAATTTTCTCAATAGTGCAGTTTTATATGCTGATTTAGAAAATTCAACTCATTTTTTGCAGAAATGGAAACGTAAAAAGTTACAGCCATTAAAATTTTCAATTTTCTCCTTCGAAATTAACTAAGCATTAGATTAGGTATTTGGGGTCTCATCCTTTCCACGCACTTCTTTCGATTTTTTCACAAATTTGTTCAGAAGTGCAATTTTACACGCTGATTTAAAAAGTTCAACTCATTTTATGCAGAAATAGGTTGAGCTTATAAGACGCAGGGTGATGGTGGAGGGACCTTTTTGAAAAAAATGTGCGTCTTATATGCCGGAAATACGGTATTCGTTTTAGTGCTCCCTCTCCTTTCTGAACCAAAACACATTTGTATGGTAGTTTTTGGTGTGATTTGTTCAAATCCGAACTTCCTTTCTTTGGGAAATGAGCCGTTTTTGAGAAATTTTCAATTTTAAAATTTCTAAAAAACGGCTCATTTCCCAAAGAAACGAAGTTCGGATTTGAACAAAAAACACCAGAAAAATGTGTTTTACGTAACTTAACCTGACCCGTATTTGTTCACAATTTCTTACCTTAAATAGCAGCGTTGGGATGTTTGTACAAATCAGCGGCGACCAACAGGAATTTGTGGAGACGTTGTTGAGAGGGATATTCACGGTTAAACAAGTACCATGCAAGATACTTTGAATAGGGGGGTTTTGTTGCCAGACCGTAATATCCAGCTCTTCACGTCTTTCCAACAATATTAATTGATAGTAATCCAAATCACAACCCCCACAATCCATAGCTAAAAGCAAACTGAAAAAGCATTTTGGAATGAGTATGCATTATGGGAGATTCAAAATGCACGTCTCTGATTGGTCGGATAAGGTCACATGAAGCAAAAACCAGATTTAATTGGCTGATTTGACCTATGTTTCCTAACTTTGCCATGAGATGTCTCCCCATAAAACTGGAGAGGACGGAGAGCGGCAAAATTTTAACCAAGGAAAGCGCTAAACACTGGGTCAATGGCCTGTAATGGCTGCTTCTAAGGGAAGTAGCAAAGCTCTATCCTCCAGAACAGTGAAACCCATTCCAGGTAAGTTTTATTAATCTTCACATGGCTTAGTATTGCCTAACCCAATCTAACCTAACCTGTAGCAGGTTAGGTTAGGTTGGTTAGTTAATTTAGTTAGGTTACGTTGGTTAGGTTAGGTTGGTTAGGTATTTTCGAATGGAAAAAAAATAGTTTATATTCATTTGCACAAGAAATGGGTATCAGATTCGAACAAAGCAGAGAAAACTACACTAGAAAAATGTAATTTTGATAAAAAATATTTACCAAATGTTTACCTAAAATTCAATCAAGTTGGTTAGACAGGACCTTCCATTTCAAAGCCATGCTGGCTATCATTTATAAGGTTGCACTCTTCAAGGAACTCAGTAACTTTACCTCTAATGATACTTTTGAGTAATTTGCAAATAATGGAGGTGAGGTTGAGGGCTGTAGTTTTTTGCCAAGTTTCTATTTCCTTTTTTAAAGATTGGAGCCACATTTGCTCTCTTCCAATCCTCTGGAATTTCAGTACATATCAATGTTTTATTAAAAATAATTTCTAGCGCCTGTGCTATATTCTTTTTGGCAGCTTTTATGACTATTGGATGCATTTCTTCTGGCCCTGGAGATTTTTCCATTTTTAATTTATCTATTGCTTTTAGGATATCTAGTTTTGTTACCCTTAATTCACTTATTTCTCTATCTTGTCCTGGTAGTATAAGATCAGGAATATTATTTAAATTTTCATTTGTGAATACTGATGAGAAGTATTTGTTTAGTTCTTCAGTTATTTCAAGCTCATCATCTATAGTTTTATCATCTATATGGAGGGGGCCAATTTTCTTTTTCACTCTACTTTTCAAATTGAAGTGACTGAAAAACTTCTTAGGATTGTTTTTTGAATTCTTGGCCAGGCTTTTTTCCAGGTCTTGTTTGCTATCTCTGATTGTTTTCTTGCAAATGCTTCTTTTACTTTTATATATTTCGGAGTCTGTGCCATTTTTAGTTATTTTGAATTTATGAAATGCTTTTGTTTTTTTTCTCTGATTGCTCTTTTTTACATTCAATCATTTGCACAAGCCTTCAATCATACCCATACACGAACAAAATGATTGCACAAAACAATGATTGTCAATCATGATTGACCGTCTATGGGGGCCTTAAGAGACAGCCACTTTGGATTGAGAGTCCAGACTGATGTTGATTTTTATTTATTACTGAAACCAGGAGTGTGGTGAAAAAAATTTCCAGGGCTGCAGTTGAGATTGATCCTGCATTTTGGAATTGTTTTTTGACTGGTATAAGATCACTCTGGTGTTACCTGTACTTGTTTGTACCGGCCTAGCTTAGCTTATTCTGATAGCCTAGCCTAACCACAAGATAAGACTCCCACATGACCTAACCTGAGTAACTATTTTGATATAACTTGGTAGTATCAAAGTTGGTGAGTCAACAAAATTTTTAAGCCTAGGACCTAACTTAGCAACATAGCCTAGCCTACAAAAAAGGGTTTTGACAGTGACTGTAGAGTTTGTAAAAAGGAAGTGAGAGTAAAGATAGAGCTATTGCATGTGATAGCTGTGATGACTAGTATCACGTAAGCTGCGAAGGCCTTATAAATGATATATATAAAGGTATAAATGCTGCTTCTAAGCTTAATGTCAACTTGATGTGGTTTTCTGACAAGTGTAGTACTGTAATAAAAAATTTTAATAAGTCCAGATGGTCTATTAGTGAGGGAGAGGCCAGACCAACTTATAGAGATACTGCAGTTGAGCCTAAATCTAGTGAAGTAGTAGTTCAAGTAAACTTAAATGTCCCTATACTTCATAGTGAGCCCAGGCCGAGATATCCTCAGACAATTTCTGAAAATGATGAGTGGACTAAACCTAGGAAAACCTGGAAAGCTAGAATTCAAGAGCCAAGAAGGAAAAGTGTCCTTATAGAACTAACGAATCCGTTTCACACTTTCTCGCTGGTCCAGGATCAAGATGAGAAAGCTGAAGAAAGTAGGCCTATAAAACAAAATGTTAGCAATAATAATCCAGACTCATATAAACCCAGGCACTCTAAAGCTATAGGTGTGTTTGAACCAGCATCCGTTATAGGTGACTCTCAAGTGAGGGGCCTAGGATCTAAATTACCTCGAGGTAGCATAGCTTACTGTTATCCAGGTGCAGGGATAAATAGAATTAGTAATAAAATTATGGAAAAAGGATCTGGTATTGACCTAACTGTACCAAAGAATATGGTTATACATGTAGGTGGAAATGATATAAAGGGTAAGCACTCCGAAGAAATCATGGAGTCACATAAACGGCTATTAACGAAGTTAAAGGAATGAAGACCTAACCTTAAAACATCTATCACAGGTATAATTCCCAGGATACATGAGAATAATAAGTGGTACTCACAAGCATTATATATAAATAGTAGGCTTAAGACACTATGTCAGAGCATGGAAATTACATATATCGAACTGTGGTATAAATTTTACAAAAAAAAGAGAGTTCTATAACAGAGATGGAATTCACCTTAATAGTAAAGGGACTGATTTACTATCAAAGATTATATCATATGTTAAAAAAAGTGGTTAGAAATAACCGCATATGTTTCCAAATAAAATATAAACAAAATAAATATAGAATAAAAATAACAACCCTCGTTTCTAACCAACTAGTGAAGTTGGGTTTCCCTAATTAATAAAAAGAAGAAAGAAAAAAATTTCTGAGACAAAGAAAAACGGAGCTTTGTCCACTCTTGAAAAATTTTGACTGCATGAAGTGGGCTAGTTTTTTCGGTAAAAAAAAAAAATTCTCGTGGTTCCCCAACTAACCGGGCAACTTAAAGTCAACCTTTAAACCTCACAACCTTTAAACCTTATCATTAATAACCACTGCAATTAAACAAAAACCCTGTTTAACTAAATAGAGGCCTATCAGAAATAGGTGTAAGTAAGTAAGTTAATTAAAGAAAATAACTAAGGTAAGAGAAAAACTAGGTACCTAGAAGAAACTCGAACCGGGCTACAACTGCCCTAACTAAATAATTAAATGGCTGTTATAGCCCCTATTAAAACTTAAAGACAATATAGCCCTAACTTAACTTGAGTAAAACCTTCAAAACCTTAAACCTTAAACCTTTAAAAACAAAAACTTAAGGGCAATACAGCCCTAGCCTAACTTAACCTGCAAAACCTAGGTCTGGGAAATAGCCCCTACAAATAAATAACTTAGCAGTGTGTTCAATAGTAACTTAAAACTTAACAAATAAAATTCAAATCTGGAAACTAAATGAAACTTATAGATTAGTTAAAAACAGAAAGGGTAACGTTCAACTGGCAACTTCATTTTTGGTAAGTCTAAATTAATTTTAATGAATTTAGCTTCACCATGGTTAGTAATCTGGCTGCTGACCAAATTTTAACCTGAAAACCACTGAAAAAGTCTCTAGCTATGTTGACAGTGTCTAAATGGGCCATTATTATTTCTATAATTACTGTGTCTATTTAAAGTAAACTTAACCTTAATATTACACCTAAACCTAAATAATCTCTCTCTCAAAATAAATAAATTTTTCAATAAATTTTTCAATATGGCGCCCCCGGGTGGGCAGTCGAGAAGTTAGTTACCTTTTTTGTTTTATTTCTGATACAATAGTTTTAAATCCAGTGAATTAAATTTTTTACATAATCTGAAAATTTTATTATAAATATCATTGATAATATCATTTATAATATTAAACCTAAAAAATGGCTAATGAAACTGAAGCCACTCCAGGAAAAAGTATGGAGACATGGTTGGGAAGTGATGTGGAAGCACTTGAAACTAGTAAATTGGTAAAAAAGAGGAGAGCAATCAGAGCCTCAGCTACTAAACTTTTAGGTACAATCAAAGAGAAATTGGATG
This sequence comes from Bathynomus jamesi, assembly GCA_023014485.1. Lineage (NCBI taxonomy): Eukaryota > Metazoa > Arthropoda > Malacostraca > Isopoda > Cirolanidae > Bathynomus > Bathynomus jamesi. The sequence continues at coordinate 89,794 of JAJOZX010012328.1, read as the reverse complement.
ATTGGAATGAGGGACAAAAAAATGCATATGCTCGGCTGTTGTCCTCACAACTGGACAAGTTAAAAAATTTAGATGAGGAAATCCTAAGTAAGTATGTTTGTTCCGAAGGCTTCTCAGAGGCTAAACAAGAAAAACTAGATAAAAAAACAGTTATTACCAAATTGAAATAGATCAAATGATACAAGCATTAACAACTAAAAAAGAAAATAATGCCGAAGCCAAACCTAAACCAAGAATAAGTACTAAAATTCCTGAGCTTCAAATATTACCATTTGATGGAAATCCCTCTAAATTTCAAAACTTTAAGACCTCATTCAGAAACATTTATGATAACATAGGTCTTTCCGAAGAAGAGAAATTTGCCTACCTCAAACAACATTTGAGTGGAAACCCTGCCATTCAAATAAACTGCATGCAAGAAAGTAAAACATCTTATGAAGAAGCATGGCAGCAGTTGGAGGGCTGTTATGCAACACCAGGCCAAATTAAATTCTCCATAATAAAATCACTTTTAACCAAATCCCAAATAGCCAAAGATTTTAAATCACTTCATGACTTTCAAGCAGATATGCACTCTACCATAAATTTAATGCAAACTCAAAAATTAGAATTAGAAGATATACTCTTGTATGTATATTATAATAAACTAAGACAAGAAACTCAGGAATTTTTAAGAATTTGTGGTTTTAAACTCTATGACCACTTTGATAAATTTAAAGAAGCCATTGCTGAAGCTACCAAAACCTTAGCTAATGTTAATTTTGATCTAAGTCAAAGTGAATTAACTACCTTAATACCTAAACAAAAAAGAAACTTCTCTCCAGAACCAGCCAGAAAACCATGGCATTCTGGCCAAACTACAGCTACTCTGGCAGTTTCCACCCAAAGACAATCCTCAAGAAGAGCTCAACATACTGACCAGAGAGAACTTTACTGCAAATTGTGTAAGAAAAACTCTCACAGAATCTCAAAATGTGATTCTTTCCCTGAAAGTTGGGATAAACTGAAAAAACTTGCTAAATTAAATTATTGTACTAAATGCACCTCATCTAAACACCAAGCCAAAGAATGCCCCATTTCTTTCCAACCCTGTTCATTTTGTAGGTTTTCTAACCATTTATCCTTCCTTTGTACCAAACAAAAAGGAAAACCAGAGGAAGATAAGAAAACCAAAACCAGTACTGAAGTAGCTACCCAAAAAGAAAACTCAAAACAAGGGAAACAAGTTACTAACTTATTAAGTTTAAAAAACACTGATCAAGAAGTAGCATTAATTCCTTCCATGCAGATGAGAATAAGAAACTCAGAAAAATCAATTAAATGCAGAACACTTTTGGATAATTGTAGTCAAGCCAGCTACATTACCAAGGAACTTGTGAAAAAATTAAATCTTCCAACTAAACACTACGAGGAATCCATAACCATAACAGGATTTATAGCCAACAAGAAACAACCAAATTATGAAGTAGCTATAATTAAATTGGAGGATTCTAGAAACCCTGGAAACTATCAAGAAATAGAAGCCATCATAATTGATGATATTAATATTAAATATGAAGTTCAGGGATTACTGAAACTTCAAACTTATTTAAAATCCTTAAGTTATCAGCTTGCAGATCACGTTGAAGCTGATGAAGTGGCCGACTTCATGTTAATTTTTGGGGCTGCAACCCACAAACTTTTTGCCCTCAGCACTCATCAGATTCATACTGCCTCTTGTTATAAATCTCCCTATGGAATACTTTTATTGGGTTTCCCTTCAGATTACTACCTTGAAAAAGAAAAAGAACCAATGAAAGATCAGATCAGCTTCTGTATTACCAACCCTCTACTTACTAGTACAACTTCTAATGAAGATCTAGAAAAAATTGAACACCAGATTGCACAATTTAGCAAACTAGAAAACTTGGGTTTTTCTGGGGATGAACCATTTTCAAACAAAGAAAAAGATCTGATTGCAAACTTTGAAAAGGAAGTTAAAATAGAAGATGAAAGATTGTCTGTTAAGGTACCATGGAATGACCAAAAAGATAAAATTTCACCAAACTTTAACTATGCTATTAGCAGGTTAAAGTCCACTTGCAAAAAATTAAAAAAAGATAACTTAATGCAACCTTATTCAGACATCCTTGAACAACAATTCCAGGAAGGAATAATAGAAGAAGTAGCCCTAACAGAAAGCTTAAAACAAGAAGGAAATTTTTTACCTCATTTTCCAGTAGTTCGCCCTGGAGTACAAACAACTAAAGTTAGGATTGTAGTAGATCCCTCGGGTAAAAGCAAACCAGAAGAAATAACAGTAAATGATGCTACTGAGGACTGCCCTTCACTCCTACCTCATTTAGCAAAATTGTGCATTAAATTAAGGCATGGTAAATATTTGATGATTGGAGACATTCAAAAAGCATATTTACAACTTAAATATCAAACAGAATTTGACTGCAATGCCCACAAAATTCTGTGGTTAAAAGATACCCAATTGGCTCCAAATGACGACAACCTGATCTGCTATAAATATAAAAGAGTTACCTTTGGCAACAAAAGCAGTCCATTTTTACTACAACAATCTCTCCAACACATTTTTAATGAACAACAAAACCAAGTGGCAGACTACCTAGCTAACCGCTTTTACATGGACAATGCTTTAATTAATGCCAACAATCTCTCAGAACTCAAAGACCTTTACAATTATAGTGTAAACACCTTAATTGAATATAATTTGAAGCTATATGAATGGGCCTCCAATCACTCAGAACTTCAAGGACTATTTGAAAAACATGACATAGCCTCCTCAGAAGATAAAGAAAATGTAAAACTATTAGGATATGGTTGGAACACAAATGCTGATACACTCCATCTAAAAACTGTAAACTTGAACTCAGAAGCCAAAACTAAAAGAGAAATACTAAGTTCTGTGCAATCATTGTTTGATCCAATTGGATTTGTTGCACCCTTAGTGTTTAAATTAAAACTCTTCATGCAGAAAGTAGCAGCTACCAAAAAAGATTGGGATGAATATCTAGAACCTGAAATGCTGCGTGAATGGAAAAAACTTTGTAAAGAAATAAACAAAGTGGAATTTCTGAATTTTCCTAGACAAGCTTTTGAAAATCCCAAACCTCTCATGGAAAATCTTCAACTCCACATCTTTTGTGATGCCAGCCAAGAAGGTTATGCAGTAAGTTGCTATCTAGTTGGAAATGGAAAATCCGAACTAATTTACGCTAAATCAAGAGTCAACCCCAAATCAAAAAATTGGACCATTTGTAACTTGGAATTAATGGCAATCTGCCTAGGAACCAAAGTCTAGAATACCTTAAAGAAACCTACCTAGAAGAAAACTCAGAAAACCAAAAGTTCTTCAAAACAATAATTTGGACAGACTCACAGGTGGCTTTAAATTGGATTGCTCAAAAATCTCTAAAAATGAAATCCATCTTTGTAAAAAACAGAGTGAAAGACATTCAGGAAGCAACAAGAAACTTAAACCATCACCTGGAATTCAGACATGTAGCAGGAGAAGACAACCCAGCAGACCTACTCACCAGACCAATATCTTTCAAGAAATTTCAAAAACTTCTTCCCTTTTACCAACATGGTCCCACATTTTTGAGAAATGAAATTGAATGGCCAACCAACTTAATTTTTAACCCCCACCAAGAAACCTTACAGACAACAATAAATGTGTGTCAAACAACTTGTAAAGAAATAAATGAAAAAACTCCCTTGTTAAACATGGAAAATTCTCTAACAGGAAAAAACTGGTCAGAATCACTGCCTATGTTCTACGGTTCATAGAAAACTTAAAGTACTTCCGCACTCACAAATATAACCCCAAATGTAACCTAACAATGGAAGAACAAATTGCTGTTTTGGAGAAAAATCATACAGCTTACAAAACTAAGGCCACAAATTACTGGCTAAAATTAGTCCAGCAACAACATTTCTCAAAAGAAAAAGAAATAATCAACAAACTAAATAAAGGAGAAAAAGTTGAGGACCTAACAAAGCTGCAAAAGAATCTAAAACTCTTCATTGACAAAGAAGGGTTAGTCAGAACAATGGGGAGATATAAATATGCAACCAACCTTAACTATTCTGCTAGGTATCCTGTACTACTGCCTGAAAATTCTCATTTAACAACGTTAATCGTAACTGAATGTCATGCAAAAGCCAGTCATGCAACCTTAGCTACCACATGCAATTTCCTCAGACAGGAATTCTGGATCCCCAAAATAAGGCAAGTAGTTAAAAAGGTTCTGAAACAATGTCTGTTTTGCCAAAAATACTTTGCCATGGCTTATGAAGTGCCTACTACTGGACCATTAGTAACGGAACGTTTAAGCTATGAAAAACCCTTTGAAAAAACTGCCCTTGACTATGCTGGTCCAATTTCTGTCCAGGATGAGAATAACCAATTCATGAAAGTCTACTTATTATTGTTCACTTGCTGCGCCACCAGATTCACCAGCCTTCACATCTGCACTGACCTTTCTGCTAAAACCTTTTTAAGAGAACTCTACCATTTGTCCTTAAACTACTCCCTTCCAAAGGTTTTGATTTCAGACAATCAATCCACCTTCAAAAGATCTGAAGATTACCTTAAACATTGGTTCCAAAATGTTCTTGTGTCTCAGTACCTCTCTGATCATGGTATCCAGTGGAAATTTACAGCAGCCTATTCACCCAGAACCTTAGGAATAGCTGAAAGAATGGTGGGTTTAGTCAAAAGAGCCCTCTATACCTCCCTAAAAGGAAGAAAAATCCCTTTAACTGAACTAAAAACAATTGTTCTTGAAATAATGAATACAATTAATTCAAGACCACTCACTTATGTTAATTCAAATGAAGATCCCCCTCTGATCTACTAACTCCTTTCAAGTTGCTTTTTGGGTATGACAATACCAAATTCAACTTTTTAACCACTAATGATACCCAAGAAGCTGTTAATGAAGGTGATCAGGTGGATGCTGATTATATGACAGCAACAGAGGACAAAGAAAGAAAGAAAATACTGGATTACTTTCATAAGGGAGTTAAACAATCTCAAGAAATCAAAAAAAGATGGCGATACGAATATTTGAGTAGTTTGAGGGAAAAAGAATACCAACAACACAAACAACCAGTAAGTAAAGAACCTAAAGTAGGAGAACTATGTCTCTTAGATGAAAATTCTATGAATCCCAAATACTTCTGGAAGATTGCTGTAATTGAAACATTACACCCAGATGAAGATGGCATAATCAGGCATGTAACTGTAAAAACACCCAATGGTCATCTCTCCAGAAGACACATATATCGGTTATACCCACTGGAAATAACTGATAAACCGAATATTGACCTGGAAGAACTGGAAAATTCTTCCACAGAATCAGGAACTGTAGATTCTCCTGACACTACTACTGCCGCTACTCAACCCCGACCACAAAGACAAGCTGCAGTTAGATTTCGGGAAGAACTGCAAAGGAAAATACAGAGTGGATCTTTGTGAAGACCACAAATTGAAAATTGTAAATAATTGTAAATAGCTATAACTTAGGACTAACGTTCTACAGAAAAGACGCTTTCATTTTCATATTTCACCTAAAAGGAACTTTTCTGTAGAGCATGTCATTTTCATTCATCAAAAAAAAATAAATAAAATTTTCCCAAGAATATAATTCTGGGTAAATTTTTTCCCCTTGGGGGGAATGTTAAAAAAAGTGGTTAGAAATAACCGCATATATTTCCAAATAAAATATAAACAAAATAAATAAAATAAAAATACAACCCTCGTTTCTAACCAACTAGTGAAGTTGGGTTTCCCTAATTAACAAAAAGAAGAAAGAAAAAAGTTTCTGAGACAAAGAAAAACGGAGCTTTGTCCATTCTTGAAAAATTTTGACTGCATGAAGCGGGCTAGTTTTTTCGTAAAAAAAATTCTCGTGGTTCCCAACTAACCGGGCAACTTAAAGTCAACCTTTAAACCTCACAACCTTTAAACCTTATTTAATAACCACTGCAATTAAACAAAAACCCTGTTTAACTAAATAGAGGCCTATCAGAACTAGGTGTAAGTAAGTTAATTAAAGAAAATAACTAAGGTAAGAGAAAAACTAGGTACCTAGAAAAACTCGAACCGGGCTACAACTGCCCTAACTCAATAATTAAATGGCTGTTATAGCCCCTATTAAAACTAAAGGCAATATAGCCCTAACTTAACTTGAGTAAAACCTTCAAACCTTAAACCTTAAACCTTAAACCTTTAAAAACAAAAACTTAAGGGCAATACAGCCCTAGCCTAACTTAACCTGCAAAACCTAGGTCTGGGAAATAGCCCCTACAAATAAATAACCTAGCAGTGTGTTAAATAATAACTTAAAACTTAACAAATAAAATTCAAACTGGAAACTAAATGAAACTTATGGATTAGTTAGAAACAGAAAGGGTAACGTTCAACTGGCAACTTCATTTTTGGTAAGTCTAAATTAATTTTAATGAATTTAGCTTCACCATAGTTAGTAATCTGGCTGCTGACCAAATTTTAACCTGAAAACCACTGCAGCCTACAGTGAAAAAGTCTGTAGCTATGTTGACAGTGTCTGAATGGGCCATTATTGTTTCTATAATTACTGTGTCTATTTAAAGTAAACTTAACCTTAATATTACACCTAAACCTAAATAATCTCTCTCTCAAAAAAAAAAAAAAAAAAGTTTTTCAATAAATTTTTTAATATCATATAATTGACTAAAAACCAAAGGAATAGGCCAAATTAGTACAAATACCAATGCTCTTGATAACAATAAACTAATAAAAAATATAATTAAAACTCAAAAGAAAAAGGTCAACAAAGAAAGTAAAAGAGATGCAAATAATATACCATCACAGAACAAGAACCAGACTAAATTACGAGCAAAATATTCCAAGGATTCTTTGTCATTTTTCTATGTAAATGCAAGAAGTATCCGAGATAAAATAAATTAATTCAAGGCATACATAGGTATTGAAAATCCTGATGTTATGATTGTCACTGAAACTTGGACAAAATTCAGTACGATACCAAATAGTCCATTTAGTGAAAGAGATAATACCATTACTTATGAAATTGATGGCTATGAACTTTTTTATTATGAATGTAAATATTCAGAGGGTGGCGGAGTATTTATTTATGCCAAGACAAATCTGAATCCAGTTGAAGTTACCTCCGTTAAAGAGGAAATAGTTGAATCTGTATGGATAGATATTGGGCATAAAAATGTCAGGAAAATCAGGATAGGGGGTATCTATAGACCACCTGAGGGATGTTCAGTTGGAGGAATCCCCAAAAGTAGAGAAGAAAATAAGTATGTAGAAAATAAACTTATTGATGAAATAAATAAAGCAATGACAAGCAATATTATTATTGTATAGACTGGGAAATATTACAAACACCAGAAAGCAATGAGAGATTCTTAGACTGTATAATTGAGAACGGTTTAACCCAGTTAGTAAAGGAGCCAACCAGGGCCGATGCCATTCTAGATTTAATTCTAACAAATAATCCAGATACCTTCCAGGATATCTCAGTTTCAGAAACACTAGGTTCAGGTGATCATTGTATCCTTCGGTTTAATATTGTTTGTAATTCAAGACCCAGTGCAAATAAAGTAGAAGTCCTAGATTTTAAAAGAGGAAATATAAATGGACTAGTAAATGATCTGTGTCTAATAAATTGGACAGATATTCTACAGCCTGAACAGACAGTAACTAGTATGTGGGAAAAATTTAAAAGTATAATAATGAACATACAAAGGAAGCATATCCCACAGTGTAAAATCAGAAATGGAAAAAATAAAAAACAACCTTGGAAGAATTGCAATGTGAAAAGAGTAATCAGAGAAAAAACAAAAGCATTTCATAAATTCAAAAGACCTAAAAATGGCACAGACTCCGAAATATACGTATAAAAGCAAAAGAAGCATTTGCAAGAAAGCAATCAGAGATAGCAAACGAGACCTGGAAAAAAGCCTAGCCAAGAATTCAAAAAACAATCCTAAGAAGTTTTTCAGTCACTTCAATTTGAAAAGTAGAGTGAAAAAGAAAATTGGCCCCCTCCATATAGATGATAAAACTATAGATGATGATCTTGAAATAACTGACGAACTAAACAAATACTTCTCATCAGTATTCACAAATGAAAATTTAAATAATATTCCTGATCTTATATAGGGTGGGGCACGGGAATCAAGTGTTTTTTGAATAGCTAGTAATCGGCCATTAGGAATGGGAGGGGCGTGCGGTAGGTAGCATTCCATTCCTGGGTTCATAGCATTTAACTTTAACTAACACTCACCTTTATCTTTCAGGTGCCATCATGGAGCAGTGGACGTTAGAACACCGCATGTTCGCGTATGATCATTTTGTTAGGAGTGGCGAGTCAGTGACAGCAGTTCAGCGTGCGTTTCGCCGCAGATTCAACATTCATCGAAATGACTCTGTTCCCGCTCGTGACACAATCTTACGTTGGGTTAACAATCTTCGAACAGGAGGCTCAATAATGAAAACAAAACCGAAGGGGCCGCAACGCACTGTGCGTACTCCAGAGAACGTTGAAAGGGTCAGACAAGCGATGTTGCAAAGCCCAGGCCGCTCTGCTCGGAGACATTCAGCTGCACTCGGAATCAGCAATCGTACTGTTAGACGGATTTTGCATGAAGAATTACATTTTCACCCATACAAGTTAGCGATGGTGCAGGAATTGAATGTAAACGATTGCCCCCAACGACTGAATTTTGCACAGGAAATGCTTGCACTTTATGAGCAGAATGAAAACATGATGGTGGTAATGAGTGATGAAGCCCATTTCCACCTTAATGGGGCCGTCAACAATCAAAACTGTCGGTATTGGGCTGCTGAAAATCCGCGACAACTCCATGAAAAACCGCTGCATAGCCCTAAGGTTACAGTTTGGTGCGCGGTGGGAAAGTTTGGCGTCATCGGTCCCTATTTCTTCGAACAAAATGGGGTTACCGTTACCATAACATCTGGGCGTTACATTGAGATGGTGAACACCTTTTTCATCCCTGAGTTACGAAGAAGGTGTATTGCTCGTCGACATTTGTGGTTTCAGCAAGATGGGGCCACGCCACACACCGCCAGAGCGTCAATGGCTGTTCTTCGCTCCCTGTTTCCCAACCATCTCATTTCGAGATTTGGTGACATTGCATGGCCCCCTCGGTCCCCTGACTTGTCCACATGTGACTTCTTTCTATGGGGGTACCTCAAGTCACGTGTCTACGAGGACAAGCCCCGTACATTAGATGCATTGAAGGAAGCGATCCGTCAACAAATCATCCAAATCAACAGAGACCTGCTGGGAAGAGTGGAGGCCAATTTTCGTAAACGCCTTCAACAATGCGTCGACGGCCAAGGACATCATATGCCAGATATAATTTTCGGTACATGATTATTATGACATGAAATGCTATGTTCTTACGAATGTTGTTCTACCAATATATTTTCTTTACAAAAATAAATATCATTTTCCTGATTATTCCAAAAACACTTGGTTCCCGTGCCCCACCCTGTACTACCAGGACAAGATAGAGAAATAAGTGAATTAAGGGTAACAAAACTAGATATCCTAAAAGCAATAGATAAATTAAAAATGGAAAAATCTCCAGGGCCAGAAGAAATGCATCCAACAGTCATAAAAGCTGCCAAAAAGAATATAGCACAGGCACTAGAAATTATTTTTAATAAATCATTGATATGTACTGAAATTCCAGAGGATTGGAAGAAAGCAAATGTGGCTCCAATCTTTAAAAAAGGAAATAGAAACTTGGCAAAAAATTACAGACCCATCAGCCTCACCTCCATTATTTGAAAATTACTCGAAAGTATCATTACAGATAAAGTTACTGAGTTCCTTGAAGAGTGCAACCTTATAAATGATAGCTAGCATGGCTTTCGAAATGGAAGGTCCTGTCTAACCAACTTGATTGAATTTTATGATGGAGTCCTATTGCATTTGGACAATAAAGAGCCAGTAGATATAGTATACTTAGATTTTGCAAAGGCATTTGATACTGTTCGTCATGCAAGATTGTTCGTAAAAGTTAGAGCCCATGGTATAAGAGGTCATATAGCTGACTGGATAGAAGAATGCTGAGAAACAGAAAACAGAGAGTTCATCTAAATGGAAATAAGTCTACTTGGAGACCCGTATTGAGCGGAGTCCCACAGGGGTCTGTGCTGTGACCTCTGCTTTTTGTTGTCTATATTAATGATCTAGAGAAGGGTCTATCATGTAAAACCTCAAAATTTGCTGATGATACAAAATTAGGCCATAATGTTAAATCAGTAGCAGGAGCAATGACAATACAAAAAGACTTAGACAGAGTAACAGCCTGGGCAGGTAAGTGGGAGATGAAATTTAATGTTGATAAGTGCAAGGTTATGCATATTGGGCCAAAAAATCCAGAATTTGAATACAATAGAATAATTTATGATGGATTAAAAAATGATGATAAAGAGGAAGATTTGGGTGTCACTGTGACTAATGAACTTAAACCCTCAAATCACTGTATGGTAATCAGAAATAAAGCAAATGCTAGACTCAATCTCATGCAGAGACACATTGAATACAAATCACCCAATATTATAAAGCAACTATACATTTCATATGTGAGACCCCTCCTCGAATACTGTATTCAATTTAATAGTCCCTATTTGATAAAAGATATTGAAAAACTGGAAAAAGTACAGAAACGAGCAACAAGAATGATCCCCTTTCTAAGACAATTGACATATAAGGAAAGACTGGCGTATCTAAACATGTTCTCATTAAAAAGGAGAAGGTTAAGGGGTGATATGATAGAGGTGTATAAAATTATGAAAGGGTTGGAGAAGATAGATTTTGATTCTCTTTTCATTAAAGATCACAATAACCAGACTAGAGGTCATAGTATGAAATTATTTAAGCCATGATGTAGAACAAATTTAAGAAAACATAGTTTTACAAACAGACTAATTAAGTTTTGGAACAGTCTGACAGAGGAAGTGGTGACTTCAGATATACTTGATTCTTTCAAAAGAAGGTTGGATAGTTTGATGTCTGCAAGGGACATCTGGTGATAGTATTTAAGCCCATTTTTATTGCATGAATGGTTCTAGTTTATTTCATATATATTATGTGCATTTTGGTGATAGATCCCACAGCTCAACACAAGTGTTATGGGATATAGGGAGGCAGCATCTTTGGTTAGGGGATACTCTCTGTCCTTACACACTCCATTTAAAGAGATTCCTCTGCCGAGCAGTGCTCCCCATAGTACTATGAGGTATTGAAAAACTCATGATCTTCACTTGCCCCACAAACACCTTTAAATGGGAGACCCAAAATGGGTGCACACACATTTCTACATTACTGTACAGTCTTTACAGCCACACCTACACTTTTCCTCCTAAGTATATATATTGTAATGTATATGGTTGTAAATTGTGACTTGGTCCGCAATTGATATGAACTGTGACTTATTTCTGGTTGGCAAGGTACTGGTATTGATGGGTACCGTAATGAAATTGACTGGATTCTTTGGATCTGATATATTTGCATATCATTTATAAATAGATATAGAGTGTAACATATTTGTGGATAGTAGCCTATTATGACTTTGATCCTCTGGATCCAGAGATTCTATCTTTAGTTTTAAATTGACAATTCATTAATTTTGTAAAAATTGGTTGTTTCCAATGTACAGGCAGTTTTTACATAGTGGAGCCACCTCGAGGGGCCGAAGTGGCCTCTAATGTGCCCTCTATAAAAATTTCGCTTAATATTCGTTTTAATGCTTTGTTCGTTTTCGATAGGAGACATTCTATGACAATTTAACATATAAATTCGTATTCAGGACACCTTGAGACCTCAGGGAAACTGATAAAAATCAAGGAAATGTAATAATTATTTTTTACGGAAAAAAAAAATTTAGACGTAAAAAGCAACGATTATAGCTCATTCACCGTGTTTACCTCTTTCCGCTATTAAAATTTTGCCCGTCCTCGTCCTCTCCAGTTTTATGGGGAGACATCTCGTGGTAAAATTAGGAAACATAGGTCAAATCAGCCAATTAAATCTGGTTTTTGTTTCATGTTACCTTATCCGACCAATCAGAGACGTGCATTTTGAATCTCCAATAATGCATACTCATTCCAAAATCCTTATTCAGTTCGGTTTTTGCTATGGTTTGTGTCGGGTGTGATTTCGATTACTTATAAAAAAGAAGACGGTGCTGAAGTTTTCTTTACCAGTCACGGTGTTTCACCTACTCGTGTTATTTGTCCGCAGTGTAGTCATGAGTGTAATTATTGAGAAGTTGCTGACCAGTATTATTGCAGAAGATTGACTAGGGACGAGCGCGGCGGAAAAAAAAGTGTTCCTTCTCTGTTTCCCGTCGAAAGGGCACGTGGGTTGAAAAATCCCCCCTCAAACTGTGGCAAAACTTATTGTATGTTGGGTCATTCTTGACAAATCGTTCGACACAGCTAGATGCACAGCTCTATTTAGCGTTGGCTTCCGAGAGTGCGGTTAATTGGAGGAGTTTTTGCTTCGACGTCTGTGAGCATTGGTTAGGCCAACAAATTCAAATTGGTGGGCCTGGCGAAATCGTCTATTTATTCCTGTTGGTCGCCGCTGATTTGTACAAACATCCCAACGCTGCTATTTAAGGTAAGAAATTGTGAAAAAACGCGGGTTAGGTTAGGTTAGGTCTGAACCAAAACATATTTTTCTGGTGTTGTTTGGTGTGATTTGTTCAAATCTGAACTTCGTTTCTTTGGGAAATGAGCCGTTTTTGAGAAATTTTAAAATTGAAAATTTCTCAAAAACGGCTCATTTCCCAAAGAAACAAAGTTCAGATTTGAACAAATCACACCAAAAAACACCAGAAAAATGTGTTTTGGTTCAGATTTAACTTAACCTAACTTAACTTAACTTAACCTAAACTAACTTAACCTAACTTAACCTAACCTAACTTAACCTAACCTAACTTAACCTAAACTAGCTTAACCTAAACTAACTTAACCTAAACTAACTTAACCTAACCCGCGTTTTTTCGCAATTTCTAACCTTCAATAGCAGCGTTGGGATGTTTGTACAAATCAGCGGCGACCAACAGGAATAAATAGACGATTTCGCCAGGCCCACCAATTTGAACTTGTTGGCCTAGCCCAGTGGTGTCCAACTTGCGGGCCGCATGCGGCCCGCGGAATGGACGTTTGCTAAATTTCATTTCTGAGTTTTCTTCCCTATTTTGTCATTTCTAGTAGGGAGAACAACATTCAGCGGGTTCCTAAGTCGTATTAACCAACAATGTATGATTATATGCTTATAGGCAACATCTTGGCCGCGCTTTATAGAAGTTGGACAGCACTGGGCCCTAGCCAATGCTCACAGACATCGAAGTAAAAGGAACACTTTTTTTTTTCTGCCGCGCTCGTCCCTAGTCAATCTTCTGCAATAATATTGGTCAGCAACTTCTCTATAATTACACTCATGACCACACTGCGGACAAATAAAACACCGTGACTGGTAAAGAAAACTTCAGCACCGTCTTCTTTTTTATAAGTAATCCAAATCACACCCAAGACAAAACATAGCAAAAACCGAACTGAATAAAGATTTTGGAATGAGTATGCATTATTGGAGATTCAAAATGCATGTCTCTGATTGGTCGGATAAGGTAACATGAAACAAAAACCAGATTTGGTTGATTTGACCTATGTTTCCTAATTTTGCCACGAGATGTCTCCCCATAAAACTGGAGAGGACGAGGACCGGCAAAATTTTAACAGCGGAAAGAGCTAAACACTCGGTCAATGGCCTATAATGGCTGCTTTTTACGTCTAAATTTTTTTTTTCCATAAAAAATAATTATTACATTTCCTTGATTTTTATCAGTTTCCCTGAGGTTTCAAGGTGTCCTGAATACGAATTTATATGTTAAATTGTCATATAATGTCTCCTTCTATCGAAAACGAACAAAGCATTAAAACGAATATTAACCCAAATCACACCGAAAAACATCAGAAAAATGTGTTTTGGTTCAGAAAGGAGAAAAAGCACTAAAACGAATAATTACCAAAATTTCTTATGTTCTTTTGTTCTTATTTTTTCCAGTTCCGAACCACAAAGCCTTAATTTTACTACCTTAAACTATACCCAATCTATCAACATAGGCATCTAATCGATTTTTAAACATGTTTATAGACGTGCTACTAATTACTTCTACCGGCAAATTATTCCAGCTATTTACTATTCTATGCGTAAAAAAAGTTTTTGGCAACTGCTGCCTCGAACCTTCTACTTGTCAACTTACACCCGTTATTTCTAGTCTTATTATATTGAGATATCTATGTTATCGAACCCATTCATAATTTTGAAAACCTGGATTAGATCACCCCTTAGCCTCCTAGTCTCGAGTGTAGTAAATTTTAACTCCTTAAGCCTATCCTTGTACAACTTTGACCTAAGTGACGGAATCATCTTAGTTGCTCGTCTTTGAACTCTTTCGATTTTGTCTATATCTTTTCGCATATACAGATTCCAAAAGTGGATCTCATACTCCAAATGGAGTCTGACTAATGATTTGTAAAGAGGAACTATAATATCGCGCGATTTGTACTCAAAATTCCGAGCTATAAAACCTAACACTTTGTTCGCTTTATTGACCGCTGCTGTACTTTGTTTCGCTACTTTTAAATCACCAGTGACTATAACTCCTAAATCTTTTTCCTGCTCTACGCTTGTTAACTCCTTCCCTGACATACTATACGCAAAATTACCGTTACGCGAACCTATATGTAAAATTTTGCACTTATCAACGTTAAATCTCATTTGCCATGTGACTGACCAATCAACGATTTTATTCAGATCTTCCTGGATTTTACCTCTATCTTCGTCATTAATCGCCCTACCACCCAGCTTTGTGTCATCCGCAAACTTTGAAACCGTACTGACTAGGCCGACATCTAAATCGTTAATATATATATATATAAGAAAAAGCAAGGGGCCCAATACAAAACCCTGAGGAACGCCACTCGCTACATTAGCCCAACACGACTCCGCTCCATCAACGACCACCTGTTTCCTACCTCGCAACCACTCTTTTATCCAATTTATTACTACACCCCTGATTCCATGAGCCTTAGTTTTTTCAATGAATCTTTTGTGTCAAACGCTTTTTGAAAATCTAAATACACTACATCAACCGCCCGATGACTATCGTAAACGTCAACCACGCTTTGAAAAAATTCTAAAAGATAAGTTAAGCAACATTTGTTTCGCCTAAAACCGTGCTGCGTATTTCTAACTAAGTTATGCAATTCTAAGTGTTCGACTATACGATCCCTAATTATTGATTCCAGTAGCTTACCTACAACAGACGTTAAACTGATTGGCCTATAATTTCCCGCCG
This sequence comes from Bathynomus jamesi, assembly GCA_023014485.1. Taxonomy (NCBI): domain Eukaryota; kingdom Metazoa; phylum Arthropoda; class Malacostraca; order Isopoda; family Cirolanidae; genus Bathynomus; species Bathynomus jamesi. The sequence goes on along the minus strand of JAJOZX010012328.1, from coordinate 74,362 downwards.
CACCTTTATCGCCTTTCTTAAAGATAGATGTTACGTTTGCTAACTTGAAATTATTTGGTACGCACCCCTCAGAAATAGACGCATTAAAAATCTTTGTTAGCGGCACAACAATGCTATCTTTTAATTCTTTTAGTTTTATGGGATATATGGAATCCAGTCCCGGTGATTTACGCATTTTAATTTTATCAATATAACGCATTACCTCCCCTTCACTAACCACAATATTATCCAAAATATTACCATTATCAAAAGGTATTATGTCTATGACCGTAGGGATATTCGTTACATCTTCTATAGTAAAACTGACATAAAAAATTCGTTTAACAAGGTAGCCATTTCCTTGTTTTCAGAAACTAGATCTCCGTTAACATTTTTCAACGGCCCCAAGACACTTTTTACTGGATTTCTATTGTTGACGTATTGAAAGAATCACTTGGGGTTTTCTTTACCGTCACGAGCTATGGAGATTTAAAATTCGCGCTTGGACTTTTTTATTACACTTTTCGCTTCACGCCTTAGAGATATGTAGTTGTTTCGTAACCAAAAATTGTCTTTATCGCACTTATGTAGCCTATAAGCCCTATCTCTACTCTTTATAATGTCTCCTACTCTAGAAGTAAACCACAAGGGCTTGTTCTTTACTTTCGCACGCTTAATTTTGTACGGTACACATTCCTCATTTATAGTCCTAAATACTGTTTCGAACGATTCCCACATTAGTTTTGTGTTGGAGATCCCCATTACGTTTTCCCAATTGACGTGTGACAAATTATTTCGAAATTTACAAAAGTCTGCGTGCTGGAAGTTAGGAATTTTAGTCGAGTTAGCTGGTTTCGAGTGACTGAGAGGACAAACTCTACCATATTGTGATCGCTATTGCTTAACGGTTCTATTACTTGAAGATCAGTGATTAGCCTATCATCCGTAGTTATTACTAAATCTAAAATTCTGCCCAACCTCGTAGGTTCCCCATCCTTTTGAATAAGAAAGCTATCCTCGAGAAAATTAACTAAACGATTACCTTTCGCGTCTCCCTGCATTGTATCGTAATTCACGTTTGCACAATTAAAGTCACCCATAACTAAAGCCTGTTCACTACCTATTATTCTCTTCAGTTCACGATATAACGCTTCGTCCGTATCAGCTGTTTGATTAGGGGGCCTATATATAACTGCAACAAGAAGTTTGAAATCGTTCAATTTAAGTTCTGCTATAATTGAATCTATCGGTTCTGGAATTGTGTGCTTTACTTCTATAACGTTCGCAAAATTATCTTTGATATAGTGTACAACATAACACCGCCTCCTCGCCTACCTATTCTGTTTTTAACAAAAACTCTATAACCTTTAATTTGATACTCCCCTACAAAGTCACGTGTTTCAGTGCTCAGCCACGATTCATTTATCGAAATTAAATCATAGTCATTACAAGCAATTAAAGAAAAAAATTCGCTTATTTTATCTCGTAGGCTACGAGCATTTAAGGATAGAACCTTCAAATTGTTTGTAATTGCGACACCTTCGCGAGCGCAGGGGAAATTTATAGAAATTACGCTGGGACCGTTCGAGTTACGGCAGCCTGTAAAGAAGAGACAGTATTATGAAATAGTCTTCCTAAACGCGCAGCTCCAACGTCATTAAGATGAAATCTATCTCCGAGGAACAAGTCCCTCCTGCCCTAGAAATTGTTAAAAAAATTCGCAAAATGCACTCCTTCCTGTTGGCAAAGAGACTTTAGGTTATTGTTGATATAGGTCGCCTTGCTGTAGAAATCGCTACGTTGGATAATTCGAGGAAGTATATCTGTTAAAACAATCTTATTAGTTTTTTCCTTTAGTCGCTCAAGTAAGTCCCTGTACCCAGAGATGGGCACGATCTTGATCTTCAAGATCAGATCGTGATCTTGAAGATCAAGATCGTGATCTGATCTTGATCTTGAAGATCACTTTTATTATGGTGATCTTGATCTTGATCTAAGATCACTTTATTTCTTGTGATCTTGATCTTGAAGATCACTTTAGACTTCAAGATCACTTTTAATTTCAGATTCTTAAATATGCCGCTATGCGAATGTCATTTGTTTTTTGTCCAAGCGACATCTGGTGGCAACTTTGTTCAACACCGACTGTTTATGTTTTCTGTTAGTTGGGTGACTTGCGTCATGCGTGGGCTCATGGAAGGTGTAGTTGCTGTGGAATTTAGGCTCGTAAAAAGTGTAATTTACTGTGCAATTATGTTAAAAGTGTTCTATTAATTCTAAACATATTTTATTTACAGATTGAATTTTTTAATAATGAGTGCAATTTTACAACTTCAACAGGCTCCCAAGGGAACCAAATATTCTAGGTTGTCACCAGAACAGTATTCAATATATTTAGATAACAATGTTGGTAATAAGGATCAATCTGTGCTATTGAACGGAAAATATTTTCAAATTGTCGAAAAAACTGGAAACAGTATCAAAGTTATTTGTATGCAGTGTACAAAGAAAACTACAATTCTGTCTGCTGGCCTCGACTCAACAAGCAATCTTCTGAGGCACCTCAGGGTTAGTACTACTTAGTAACTAAGTAGTAAGTAGCAACATTAACATAATGGTTCAAGTCATATTTTAAGTGACTGGTGCCATACAAGACTAATGCTACATTTACATAGACGTCCATTTGAATATATTGTGCACTTCAGATATTAATAGATTATGGACTAGTAACTACATTAAAAACTGCCGATATCCAACTATAATAAAACGCCAGGTGTATCTGTCTTTCTCTCTGTCTGATCCATGTCTGTAATTTCTCCTATTTAGTTACTGAAGGACGAAATTCGGCTTTCAATTTAACATAGGATAAAAATGCACTGATCATGGTGAAAATAATTTTAGTTAAAGATAACAAAATTTTAGAATCTTGTTAAGTATTAATTTCAACTAGAAGTTTGATACTCTGATAAATATTATACAGGGTGTTCAAGAAGTCTCTCCGCATGATAATAATTTATTTTCTTGTGCAGAAACTACATTCGGATCTTTTGGGTGAATATGAATCGGAGAAGAAATCTCGCAAGCGTCCAGCTAAAGAAGAAGATGCCAGCGGCAGCAATGCTGGCCCTGCCAAAATTGCCAAGCAGTCAACACTAAGCATGTTCCACATTTCCAAGCAAAAACCAGGACCACCAATATGCAAGGATATCCTTGAAAAGAAGATTCTCTCGCTTGTGGCTAATGGGCTCCTACCATTGAGCCTAGTTGAACTACATGAATTTAAGGATCTTCTTTCATGTTAGTATAACTCAAATATTTTGCTATTTTTTCCATAGCTAATATCTGATTAAAATAATTAATCATATTATTTGTATGAACATTAGACTATCGCTAGCCTAGCTAAATATTTTGATATTTTTTCCATAGCTAATCTATTGTATTTGTTTTAATTTTTAAATATTTTTTTCAGACGTCAACCCGGCTGTTCAGGTGCCATCTAGACGCACCCTGGCTAGATCTCTTGCAACAACAACCAGTACAATGAAGGAAGACATACAAGCAAAACTGGCAGCAGTTGACCATGTGTGTGTTACATGCGACATATGGTCAACTAATCACCGCAGTTTTCATGGGAGTCACTGCGCATTGGGTATGCTATTGATTTAGTGTATTATTTTTATATAATTGATAAATTGACCATTGGTGATAGACTGATAGTCTGATAGACTTATAGTATAATCTTTTCAATTATTCGACATGTGTTCCTCATTCATTAATTTGGTGAGTCTTCATTTTGCTGTGATTCACAGTAATTTCACACTAATTCACTGATTCTGTCATCTGTCATTGTGTCTGATTCACAGCAAAATGTGGAAGAGTCCATATTCACAGGCTGTGAATATGGACTCTTCCACATTTTGCTCTTATGGGATGGGTCACTGATGTGGTGGTATGGTAGGCGACTCATCGCTGAATTGCCTCCTTTATATCACATAGTTCTTCTCTTCAATGTTTGGTGGCGCAGTTTAGCTGGTGCGTGTCTAACCAATATTATTAAATTAAGCTTAAAAAAATGTTCATACAAACATTGATTTTATATTCTTACATTACAGATCAATGATGACTTGTCGCGAGGATCAGCTGCACTGGCATGCCGAAGATTTCGTGGAACACATAGCTTTGATAAAATTGCTGGAATATTGGACAGGATCAACTCGGAGCATGGTTTATCTTATAGAAAAGTTGTATCTACAGTCACCGACAATGCATCGAACATGGTGAAATGCTTTAAAGAGTTCGGTGTTCGTGTTCAGAATCGTACTGACGACATTGATGAAGATGATGCAGATGAAGATGATGATGAAAAAGATTCAGATGAAGAGGTTATCATCAGCAACTTTCCTGAACATTCAGGAGAGCATGGAGAGGAGTCAGTGAAACTATCATCCCATATTCGATGTGCCTCCCACACATTGAACTTGGTAGCAACAACTGATGCAGATAAAGGACTGAATTCACCTGGACTAAAGAAGATAAAGCATTCTGCAATGGGAAAATGTTCGGCGCTGTGGAATGCTGCTGGTAAACCCAAGTCAGCAGAAAAAATACAGGAAATAACTGGCGTCCAATTTAGGTACCCATGCGTCACCCGATGGAACTCAATGTACGACTCATTAAGCCAAATATATAAACATAAGAACGACGTGAATGTAGCTCTTGAAGAACTGAATCTACCCATCCTCAAAGACAATGAATTGGAATTTATTTCAGAATATTTGTCTGTTCTAAAACCAATTGCAGCAGCCCTCAACAAATTACAGGCAGAGAAAGAATGCTACTACGGTTGTCTTCTTCCAACAGTCCTAGTGACTCAAGATGCCCTCGCAAGATTGGAGCCTATCCAACCAAACGACCTGCGCTTGAGACACTGCATGCCATTACTGGCAGCAGTCGTCTCTGGCTTCAATGCCAGATTTGGTCATTTTTTGTCGTTGAGCCCCGAGGTAACTGATGCCGTTTTGGCCTCAGTATCTCATCCGTATTTCAAACTTAGATGGATATCATTGTTGCAAGGGCCTAATTTCGGCGATCATGAAGCAATCAAGTCTCAAGTAAAAGACAAGCTGCAAATGGCTGTAAGAAATTGTAATTCTGACAGCAGTGGTAATAGTTCGGTGAACTCAGACTCATCATCTGAAGACGATTTCTTCAGAACTATGGACGGCTCATTCTCTGCTCCTAACAACAAGGAAGACTTGGAAGTCCTCAATTATTTGCAGGACACCAGTAAGGCACTCGACTCTTTAGATAGGTATCCTGCTATAAAGAAGATCTTCAAGAGGTATAACACCACGCTACCTTCCTCTGCACCAGTGGAACGGTTGTTTTCGTTTGCTGGCATGGTTCATAGCCCCAAACGAAGTCGTCTCTCGGATGGTAACTTTGAACAATTGGTTTTGCTGAAAGCAAATGTTTACAGCGGTTGAACATTAAATTAACACTCTTAACTTGCGGTTTTTACCCTTATATTGTCAGTAATTGCGTACTGCAGTAAAACTGTAAAATTAAATTCTATGTAAAAAATGTTTACTTATATATGCTGACCATTCATTGATATGGGTTATGGACCTGGTGAAATGAGAATTGAGAAAAATAGAACTAAAAACTATATGTAGGTCATTTAATAGTTTTTTCTTTGCTGATAAGTTATGATAATACTAAGTTTTAAGTTTACCACCTGAAAAACTGAAAGGGGAATCGTCAATCCCCGTGGTTTAGATCAGGTGACATGGGTAGGATGCGATGCTTGTATTGCCTCAGCCCTCAGGGGAGTATTAGGAGTGATACTTTTCAGGAGTGATTAACAAAATAATTTGTTTTTGTTTACTCTACAAGAGTACAACTTTTTTCAATTCATATAAAAGTGATCTTAAAAAGTGATCTTGAAAAGTGATCTTCAAGATCACGATCTTGATCTGGATCTTCAAGATCACATTTTTCTGGTGATCTGATCTTGATCTTCAAGATCACATTTTTCTGGTGATCTGATCTTGATCTTCAAGATCACCAAAGTTGGTGATCTTGCCCATCTCTGCCTGTACCTAGCCAGCAGTTCTTCCGATCTAGAATTTAAAACGTTATTAGTACCGACATGAATAACATACGTTGTGTCCTCGGCGGTACCGTCTGTAAAATGGTCAACACTATTAGTTATATCCTCCACCCTTGCACCAGGGTAGAGGTAACGGCGCCTACGACGAGGGTTTCTCCCACAGAATTCCTCGAGCTGCCCTCGAACAATGGGATCGCCAACGAGGCGTATTTCCGGTTCATCAGCATCTTCGAAACGTAAAACAGGAAACTTATTGCTTGTTATTATTGGTAGACAAGTCTTAGGTTTTCTCAATGGGGCTCCATTACGCACTCGAACGAAGGGTTGGGAACTAGGGGAAGAGAGAGGGCTATTAGTACTATTTATATTATTAGTAGAAACTGAGGCAGGAGGGGTCGTAACTAGAGTCTCAAAGGAGTCTAATTTTGCCGTCAGGACCATCACGCTTTCTTCAAACCTCACTCTGGCCTCCCTCTCACGTTCTAATTCGTTCCTCAGCACTTCCATGCTTGAGCACCACCTGCAAACTAACTGTTCATTATTATTAGCCATTGTAAACGCGTAAGCGGCACATTTCCCTTCACAGCGACTGCAAGTACTTGACGGGGGTGCCATGCTTTTAATTAGTTAAAAAAAAAAAAAAAAAAACGAGCGTTTGCAAATTAATAAATTACAACGTAGGTCTACCGCGTGCTTATTGTGCCGTCACCTGCGGAAACCTAACCTAACCTAACCTAACCATACCTAACCTAAGACCCTATAAACCTAACGTAGTATTTAGTTAATTTCAAACAAGAAAATTCAAAATTGAAATGGCTGTAACATTTTAAGTTTTCATTCCTGCAAAAAATGAGTTGCATTTTCTAAATCAGCATACGAAACAGCACTATGAGCGAATTTGTGAAAAAATCGAAAGAAATGCGTGGAAACGAGAAGACCCCATAAACATAACGTAATATGTAGTTAATTTCAAACGAAAAAAATTCAAAATTAAAATGGCTGTAACTTTTTAAGTTTTCATTCCTGCAAAAAATGAGTTGTATTTTCTAAATCAGAGAATGAAATTGCACTATTGAGCCAATTTTTGAAGCAATGGAAAGAAGTGCGTGGAAAGGATAAGACCCCTTAAACATAACGTAATATTTAGTTAATTTCAAACGAAAAAATTCAAAATTGAAATGGCTGTAACTTTTTATGTTTTTATTCCTACAAAAAATGAGTTGAATTTTCTAAATCAGCTTACAAAACCGCACTATTGAGCAAATTTGTGAAACAATCGAAGGAAGTGCGTGGAAAGGATAAGACCACATAAACCTAACGTAATATTTAGTTAATTTCAAACAAAAATATTCAAAATTGAAATGGCTGTAACGTTTTAAGTTTTCATTCGGGCAAAAAATGAGTTGAATTTTCTAAATCAGAGAATGAGATTGCACTATTGAGCAAATTTGTAAAAAAATCGAAAAAAGTGCTTGGAAAGGATAAGACCCCATAAACATAACCTAATACTTAGTTAATTTCGAAGGAGAAAATTCAAAATTGAAATGGCTATTACTTTTTAAGTGTTCTTTTCTGCAAGAAATGAGGTACATTTTCTAAATCAGAAAATGAAATTGCACTATCGAGCAAATTTGTGAAAAAATCGAAAGAAGTGCGTGGAAAAGTTAAGACCCCATAAACCTAGTGTAATATTTAATTAATTTCAAACGAAAAAATTCATTCCTACAAAAAATGAGTTGCATTTTCTAAATCAGAAAATGAAATTGCACTATTGAGCAAATTTGTGAAAAAATCGAAAGAAGTGTGTAGAAAGGTTAAGACCCCATAAACCTAATGTAATATCTAGTTAATTTAAAATTCAAAAATTCAAAATTGAAATGGCTGTAACTTTTTAAGTTTTCATTCCTGCAAAAAATGAGTTGCATTTTCTAAATCAGATTAAAAACCTGCACTATGTAGCAAATTTGTAAAAAAATCGAAAGAAGTGGGTGGTAGTTGTCAGATTTCAGATATTGTACAGGGTGTACACAAATTACGAAACTGGTACGAAATTCTTTTAACATGCATGTCCCAAATCGGTGGATTTGCCGTGGGGGGCCCATCTCTTGGCCGGCCAGATCACCCAACATAACACCCTGTGACTTTTTTCTATGGGGTTCTGTAAAAGACTGCGTGTACACAACTCCAGTGGCCAACATCGACGATTTAAAGACCAGAATTGCTGCTGCTGTTGCGAGAGTTGATGTTGAAATGTTGCAGCGTACATGGATGGAGATAGAATACCGTTTTAACGTCTTAGTGTGACAAATGGTGCCCATGTTGAATGTGTTTGAGGTTTTGTGAAATTTTATTACTTTCTATCACAAATGGCACAAAAACGGTATGTGTACCTCGTTTTCTAATATTTTTTTATTTGAGAGGGAAGTTGTAAAGATAATTTGTGTACACCCTGTATATACTCTATATCTGCTACAATTCAGAATGGTCCTTTGAGAAACTGCTATGTTATACAGAGACCTTGCATGAAACAAGGACTTCTTCTGGGAAAATTAAATCCACTGAAGTCCGAATAAGTAATGGTAAATGACAAATACTAAAGTTTTTCTTTTTCATGATGGAAGCCCAACGTGGGCAATGGTTCACTACCTCCCCACAAAGATACTACGTAAATACAACGTTGTCTCCACTTTAATGGATTTAATATTTACAGAAGAGTTGATTGTTCCATGCGCAGTATGTATGTAACACACACACACACACACACACACACACACACACATATATAATATATATATATATATATATATATATATATATTCTTTCCATGTTATGGGCATATTAAACAAATTTAAAGCAACTAACGTGTAACACGACAGTCAAAATAATAATGTTTACTTGTCCTGTACGATACCAACCAACAGAATTGTTTTTAAAGTAGCCAATATGAAATATTTTTGAAAGATATAAGTCTGCTAGATTTCTCACGGTGAGACTGAAATATATAAAAATAACTTTGTTTCGTAAAATATTACTGTTAAAATATTTTGTGCTGGTCTTCATTAAAACTTTCCTTATGGATATGAACTTTTTGAAAAGTAAAAGAAAATATATGGAATGAAAACCCTATAAGATTTCCCAAATCCATCAACATTTTTGAGAAGGAATACTATAACAATTTTTTACCAACCAACTTCCCCGGATGGAGTGAGTAAATGCATATTTCTCTACGATATTCATTTAATCTTTTGATTCCTTGAGTGAAGAATCCAATAAAGTTTTCATTTACTTTTTCAACATATTGTGAAGCTTATATATTTAAATTTTCTTTAAGTTGAGCTTCAGTTTCGAATCATAGGCTTGTTGTTCTTCTTCTTATTTGAAAAAATGTATCTGGAAGTATAAGAAACACCACAATGACCCTACTTAGTTAGTTGGTTTGCACTGTAACTTTAATTAAGAAGATAGATGGTTGTATTCTGATACACGATTATAAATATAACTGGCATAAAGATCGTTTTCACACTCTCACAGAAGTCTCCTTAAGGTAAGTCAATATTTCTTATTTATTTTTTAGACTGTATTCGTAATTTATACGAACTTGTTAATTATATGAATCAAATTATGTGAATTAACTAAGAATTAAATTTGTTCCCTGTATTGTTTATAAGCATATCTTTCAGGCATTATACCACTTTATAGTGCTTGTATTGTTTCTTTGTAAGATGGTAAACTACCTGGTGTGTATAAAATAATGCGAGTGAAGAGAAATCGGACTTTAATTATATTAACGCAAGTGAACATGGACGAGTAAAATTTATCAGAAGTACTTTATAACTGCATATTCGATGGTAAGGTTTGTAAGAGATATTGAAAATATTTTTACAAATTAAAAAAAGTTGAAACTACTAGGGGCACTCAATATATTTTGCCCCACCCTTTTTTCTCAGCTAAATAATAGGCCATGGGGCTGAAATGTCTTTTGGGCTGTAAGTTTGAACTTTCTGCGCTTTACATAATCGGATTTTTCCTGTTTGAACCTCCCCTCCTTGATAAAACCGTGGTTAACGCAGTTTCGAAAATGGCGTCTGACACTGATGTGCGTCGTAAACAGAGCTGTCATCGAGTTTTTAACCGCAGAGAAGGAAACAGTTGGAAATATTCACAAACGTGTACAGAGATGCTGTTGATCGAAGCACAGTTGGACGCTGGTCTGAACGTGTGAGATCATTGGAAAGAGGGAGAGTCAGCCTCGATGAGCCATGCAGCGGTCGCCCGGCATCGGTTGTGACATCTCGCAACGTGCTAACAGCCGGAGGCGTACCGAAGGGGAGGGCGACAGGGGCGATCGCCCCCCTTGAGCTAATAAATTTTTATTGATTATTTTTAAGTATTTAATGTACATATTCAAGTAAATATTTTAAATATTTAATTTCGTGCACCAATCGAAAAATATTAGCTAGCTTTCTAGCGATTTTTCATGAGTATTGCGTCATTTTTCATGACACCTGGCAACCGCAGTTTATCGATTTTTGTTTACATTCATTTAAATATTTAGTTTGTGAATTTTATAAATTTTGATAATTTTAAGCATTGATTAAAACTGTGTGTGTGATCATGTGCGAAGGCCGCTTGGTCTCAAACATGTAACTAATAAATGAAATGAAACATTAAGTATGTTATTTTTAAAATTTGGTATTCAGTTTTTTACACTTTAAAATTTTGTTTTCATTTAATTTACAATTTCATTTTATTGCCCTCAAAATTTTGTGGATTTTGTTTGGATTTTTTATTTCATTATAATGGACTTTAATGTTATGGTTAGTAATAATTCCCATTTCTATTTGTAGAGTACTATTTGCAGATATCACAGGACTAAAGATAATGGACCTTTTATAATTTTTTTTTTCAAAAGAAAAAATGTCCAAACTGACAGTTTCTACAGAGCCTGATGATGAAAGTAATGTTAATCCCAGTAAAATTGCTAGGTTACAACAGGATGAGAATAAAAATGAAAAAATTTCGGCGCCAGCTCTTGCCTCCCCTACTACTAAAAATCTAAAATGGCTTAGGATCCCGAAAACTCTTAATCCGCCCTGGGAATAATTTTCTTTTGTAAAGGTAACAGTCCAAGGAAATGCTTAAATCTTGAAATTAGCACTTTTTTATTCTTAATACAAATCTGAGCATCCTAATTGTGGTTTGCATTGAATATTGTTACTAATCAGATTTTTATAATTTTTACATTTTTTATAATATAAATTTTTATTCATAATGTCTTAGCAGCAGCTACTTAATCATCTCTAACTGAACGATAAGCTCATCATGAACGTACATAAAAATTATTTATTTCAATTATACTCCTACGATTAGTTCGAAGTTCAGTTCGCTCCCCCACCTTGGCAAATTTCTGGGTACGTACGCCCCTGCTAACCGCTTCATTCGGTCAAATCTGCGCGTCACATACAAGGAGCTATCACTGGAGCTAGGAATAAGTGAAGGAAGTGTGAATACGATAATTCAGTAACTAGGATGCTCAAAAGGGTGTTCACGGTTTATTCCTCGTGAACTGACAAGATCACAAAGCCCAAAGAAAAGAAATTGCTTCCGAGTCGTTGTTCGATACGAGACAGAAGAGGATTACTTCCTTTCACGAATTGTGACTGGGGATGAGACTTGGGTACACCACTTTGAACCTGAAACAAACCGCCCATCCATGGAGTGGCATCACGCACACTCCCCACTCTTGAAAAAGTTCAAAATAGCTCCCTCTGCAGGAAAGGTTATGGCCACCATCTTCTGGGACATGAAAGGGGTGATTCTGGTGGACATTACGAAGAAAGGACAAACAATCGACTCGAAGGCATATATTGCTACCCTACAGAGACGTATAAAGCGAGTTCGACCGGATCTGGCACCTTCAGACTTCCATTTGTTTGGGCCAATGAAGGATGCTATTCGTGGAAGAAAGTTCGTGACGATGAGGTTGTTGAGGAGGTAAAGAGGTGGCTCCAACGGAACCCAGCGGACTTCTACCAGCAAGGAATAAAGGCCCTTGTTTCGAGGTGGAGGAAAGCCGTAGAAAAGGATGGAGGCTGTGGAAAAATAGAAACTTGTAAAAAAGGTATGTAACTACTTGTGTACAAAATTTCTGGAACTTGCAAGGAAACTTGGAAAGAAGAAAAAAAAGTTGGGCAAAATATATTGAGTGGCCTCTTAGTTTAAACCAGTTCAGATCGGATTTGTTGAATTGTTGAGTAACCATTTATCAAATCATTGAATTGTCCCCTTATATTTATGTTTTAGACCAAGGACCCTTTTTATTTTTTTTTTCCCACGGACCCCTGTTTTTGAAAGATTCCGTCTACCCAACAAACTGTTTTTATTAACTAATAATTAACTTTTTTCACATTTTTCACTATCAAATAAAAGACATATAACTCAGTGCAATTAAAATACAGCGTATTAAAAAAGTATTAATAATTCCAGCCAAGAGCGAGGAAACTTGAAATTTTAGCCTGTACGATTTCCATTGGAGCCTTTCGAAATATTGAAAGCTCACGGACCCCCAGTACTACCTTCGCGGACCCCCTGGGGTCCGGGGACCCCAGGTTGGAACCACTGTTTTAGACCATAAAAAACCCTAGGATCCACTCATGACTGGTCAACCTAACCGTGTTTGTAATTGTGTATTGCGCATGTCCTCCGTGGTGTCGGAGGACCCCTACAATTTTAAGAGTTCCGAACCACAAAAACCTTAATTTTACTACCTTAAACTATATCCAATCTATCGTGTGTATTTAAGATTTTTAAACATGTTTATAGACGTGCTACTAATTACTTCTACTGGCAAAATATTCCAGCTATTTACTTCGCTATGCGTAAAAGTTTTTGGCAACTGCTGTCTCAAACCTTCTACTTGTCAGCTTACACCCATTATTTCTAGTTCCACTATATTGGGCTATTTCGAAAAAGGTATCTCTATTTACGTTATTGAACCTATTCATAATTTTAAAACCCTGGATTAGATCACCCCTTAGCCTCCTAGTCTCGAGTGTAGTCAATTTTAACTTAAGCCTATCCTCGTACGACTTTGACCTAAGCGACGGAATCATCTTAGTTGCTCGTCTTTGAACTCTTTTGATTTTCTCTATATCCTTGCGCATATGCGGATTCCAAAATTGGATCGCGTACTCCAAACGGGGTCTAATTAATGATTTATAAAGAGGAACAATAATATCGCGCGATTTGTGCTCGATTCCTAGCTATAAAACCTAGCACTTTGTTCGCCTTATTGACCACTGCTTTACTTTGTTTCACTACTTTTAAATCGCATTGACTATAACTCTTAAATCTTTTCCTAATTTATACTTGCCAACTCCTTCCCTGACATACTATACACAAAATTACCGTCACGCGAACATTATGCCACATGAATTCCGCAAAGTAGTTTGGGAACAAGAAATGAATTTGCGACGTTTAAAGGGGTTAATTATCTCGTGCGGCACTAACCAACTGAGTTGTTTTTAAAGTATCCGATATAAAATATTCTTGAAAGATGTAAGTCTGTTACATTTCTCAAGATAAAACTAAAGTAGTATGTTATGAAAAACCATATAGGACTATGGGTTGATTGCCTGATACCCTCAGCAGTTGGAAATTTCCAGCAGATTATAGTAGAGTTAACGACAAAAGCCCTAAGTTTTTCATTAGTTGTGTATATATAGGTCTTCAAAAGGACCTCTTTGTTTATTTGCCTTCGGTATTTGCCCTGCTTAATGGTAAAGAAAAGACAATTCCTACCTTATTTCGTTGGGCCTCGCTTCTGTTTCGATGTAGGGCGCGACGATCTTTTTCAATGTAGGGCCGCGGTACGATGGAGTTACACAATGAGTTGATTTGATGTAACTAATATAGGCAGTCACTATTTAAATACCTGAGAGAATAGGCCTATCCTTTTTATAGTTATTAGGTTTTATATTAAGAAGATTTCACTCAGAACTTATACGAAGATAAAGTACATCTTCCTTGCTTAAAGCATCGCTGTAACATAAGAAAGCTCCGAGCGAGCCGCTGTAATATAATATATATCTTCGTATTTTTATTATTTGCTGATTTGGCAAAGTTCGTTGACTCTTCTTTCGAAGTAATTTTCGAGTCAGAAATAAAAAATTTGGTTTTCTTATGTTGGGCCGATGCCTACATATGGGTTCTATGTATGTATGGCAATTATTTTCATTCCCAATAGGCTATGTCGCCAATCCCGAGTCAATTTTGTAGATATTCAATTCAACTCATAATTTATATTTAATTATGAAATAAAGGTATCACATACGATACCATATTGTAAACGTGTATAGTTTTTCCATATGTAAAAACAAATTTTGTTTGATTAAAATATTAATATTTTATGGTCTTCATTAAAAGTTTCTTTATGGATTTCAACTTTTTTGCAAAGAAAAAATTTCGAAATGAAAACCCTATAAGATTTCTCAAGTCCGTCAATGACTTTGAGGAGGTATAAGATTTTTACCAACCAACTACCCTGGATCTAGTGAGTAAATGTATATTTCTCTACGATATTCGTTTAATCTTTTGACTTTGCGTGAAGAATCCACTAAAGTTTTCATTTACTTTTTCAACATATTGTCAAGTTTAGATATTTAAATTTTCCTTAACTATGAGCTTTAGTTTAGAGTCATAGGCTTGTTCTTATTCCGGGAGGGGGAAAAAAAAAATCGAAGTATAAAACACCACAATAACCCTACTTAGTTGGTATGCACTCTAACTTTAAGATATTTGGTTGTATTCTGATACACGACCATGAATATGACTGGCATAAAGATCGTTTTCAATATCACAGTCTTCTTAAGGGAAGCTAATATTTCTTACTTATTTCTTAAACTTTATTCGTAATTTATACATTTA
The DNA here is from genome assembly GCA_023014485.1 of Bathynomus jamesi. NCBI lineage: Eukaryota > Metazoa > Arthropoda > Malacostraca > Isopoda > Cirolanidae > Bathynomus > Bathynomus jamesi. Next base: position 59,346 of record JAJOZX010012328.1, on the reverse strand, counting down.
TGCAATCTTAATAAATTATATGAAATAAATTATGCGCATTAAGAACTAAACTTGTTCCGTGTATTGTTTGTAGGCATACCTTTTACGCAGTATACCACCTTACAATGCTTGTATTTTTTTGTAAGGTTGTCTGGATTAGTGTGTAGCGACTTAACTTTCAAATTGGTTTGGACTTCAGTTTAGTTTGGGTAACGTTTCAACCAGCAATTCACGACTTTACCTCTTGGTCCGGTCCATTGACTGTTTACACTCAAACCGAAGTCTTCGTAAGGTAAGTCAATGTTTAGGGTATTTCTAACGTTCGTCGTATGTATAAAAAATCTGTGGGAACGTTCTTCTTATTGTTATAAATTTCTCGGAACGCCATTTATTATAAAATTTTGTTAGAATTTGGCTTTTTTTTTTTTTTTTTCTTTTCTTTTAGATTCATTATTAGCGACGTTCACTCACTTCCTTTATTGCGAGATTTCTCGCAGAGTGGTCTCTTTTCGGAGAAGAGGGTCCGGTCAAATTTAACGACCAAATACAAGGTTTGACATTTCTTTATTTGCGACTTACTTAAACCATAAGAAGGTGTTTTCGTATCTTTAAAATTAAGTTAATTTTAATGATATATTATAAAGCATTATATCTGGTATTCATTGAAATTATAGTCTGTTTTTCACAAATAGGAAATTTCCAGCGAATATTTCCCGTGAGAGAATTTACTAGTATTACGACATGCCATGTCACATCATTCAAAGATGTAAAGGGTCTGACAGGCCATTTTCGATGTACGTTCCAAGGAGGATTCCCTGTTTACTAAACATTACAAACGGCTCTAGTGTTTTTTGTCAGAGTTCCTTGAGGTTTGTTTTGTAAACAATGATTTTTTAATTCTAATTAATTATATTTTTATCGTTCGTTCTTTATACCTACTTCTCATTTGTATTTAAAAACTTTAGGATTTTTTTTTTCGTTGTCAGTTACGGTCATCGTTCTCCAAAGTTCTCTTCACCAGCTTTTTTCTTTTGGCATATTTTTTTTTTCCCCAAAAAGATTTCTTGGTTGGGCTTTTTTCAAATTTGACATTTTTGTTTGAAATTCAGGATTTTTGTTGTAAAATTTTGTCAGGACGGACTTTCTTGGTAAAATTTTGTGGGGACGCCCTTTTTTTTTTAGCCACATTCACTCGTCTTCCCTTCCCTATTTCGGATTTCTCGCAGAGGGGTCACCTTTAGGAGAACAGTGTGATCGAATTTAATGTCGCAATACAACATTTAGCGTTTTTTTTTATTTGCGACTTACTCAAATAAGGTGATCTATTTTCGTATTTTTTAAAATTATTTTTTAATATAAAATTTTTATGTTGCACTATATATAGTATAAATTGGAAATATATTTAATCTTTGCTTTTCATCTATAGCAGGGGTGGCCAGACTTTACTGAGATGGGATCTACTTTTTTCAAAGTTCTCCCTATACGATCCACCAACCCAATTATATATACACAGAGGAGAGAGAATAACCAAGAATAAAATGAAGCGAATATAAAAATATATTGCCAAATGCACAGATATATTTTTCATTAAATTTTAACCCCCAAACTTATTAGAAATTAAGTATACTGGAATAGGAAGAGCTTACTTTACTGATGTGATGATTTGCACTGCATGGCATCAGCAAGCAGTGTGTAGTCCGGATTGTAGCTGCTGATTGCTAGCTTCAAACAAGCATCCGGGTAATCATCTTTCAGAGTGGCTCGGTATTTTGATTTGATGATCATGTGTGAGAACGTTGACTCACGAAGGTAGGTTGATCCAAAAAATGCTGTCAGGTACATGGCGCTTTTTCTGACATTTGGATACTTTTCTTCAAGAAGTAGGTGCCAAAAGTTTCCTTCTGAAGACCTGGATTTGATTTGAATGTCTTTTCGCAGAGTCAAAATTTCATTTTCGATTGCAGGTATGTCCATATTAAACAATGTCATTTTTGATACAATATCATCAATGTCAAAGTTTGCACCAAATGGGAAGCACATGAATGTTGTTACAGATTCTAGTGTTGCTAAGTCTTGGAACCGTCTGTTGAAGTCTGTAATAACATTCTGCAACTGTTCAACGTATCGAACACTCAAACTGGTCGCATTCTTTCCCTTGACTTTCCAGCTCTGACATCATTTTTTTTGAAGTTCCGCAGTTGGTGCTGCTGCAGCTGTGAGGATACCAGTTCTAGTTTTTGCTTAAAGGCATTCACTGAGGTAATCATTTCAACAATAGTTGTTTTTACCTTGCAACTGTAAGTTTAGCTGATTTAGAAAAGCAGTGGCGTCAGTCAAAAAAATAAATCTAACCACCACACTTCGTCTTCCAACTCTTTGTAATAAGTTTCTTTTAACTTCAGAAAGTCTTTAATTTCAGGTAAGAGATCCCTAAACCTCTGCAGGAATTTACCTCTACTTAGCCACCTGACATCAGTGTGCAACTAAAGGTCAGTGTGTTCTGCTTTATTTTCTTCTCGCTGAGACCAGAGGAGACTCCTTTGTAGACTTCTCGCCCGAATAGAACACGCAATCTTATGGGAAATATACATAATTTCTTTAATATTCAACATTTTACCACACTGCTTGTTGGTGAATTATGCATTGATAATTAAAAAAGTTTGGAAACCTTTTGTCACTTTTGCACAGGGCGATGAACCCATTGGAGCGGCCAGTCATAGCAGGTGATCCGTTAGTTGTTATGCTCACAAGCTTGTGAAGTGGGAATTGTGTCGTTAACAAACTCGCTGAATGCATGAAAAATGTTCTCGCCTCGTGTTTCCTCTTAAAGATAGGAATTTAAACAGTTCTTCTTTGGCAGTCATATCTTTAAACACGATTCTAATAAAAATGCATAACTGTCAGTGCTGGGCAGCGCAAACGAAAATTCACTTGAGCAAGCCCAAACCCATACCTTGCGCAAACTTCTCGCAACTTACGCAAACTATTTATATATACAGGGTTTTCCAAAAAAAAAAAAAAAGGTGCGTTTTTTTTGGGACACCCTGTATAAAATTAAATTTATAGTAAATCAAATCAAAAGACTTTATTAACAGACACACGATCCATAGATATATCAATAAAGAATAGATGCAAAATTACAATGATAAATAATATAAAAAAAAGAACTTCAAAGCTCCTCAGAGTCCTCCTCCAACGCCATCGTGAGCAGGTCCATGTTGCCCTTCAGGAACACAAACCTCTCAAAGTTCTCAGAGGTCAGGCTGGACCTCTTGGGCTTCATGATGTCAGACCCCTGGGAGAACACCCTCTCCACAGCTAGGTTCAGACAGTAGTTATGACTTATGAAGTTTCTAGAAGTTACTAGAGTAGTTAGTAGTTTGAACTCTGAAATAAAATTAAAATCAACTAATCAAACAAACGTGTTTCACTAGCGTTGTTGGTATACTGAGCGCTCACTGCTGTCTCGCGGCGCCACCTGTCTGGCAGTCACGTGTTTATGAGCTAAATCCTCTATTTTTAATATTTGTTTTTTTTTCACGTTTGCGCAAGTACATGCGCAAGTTTGCGCAAGAATTGACGCAAATGCGCAACCGAAATCACACTTGTGCAATTTGCGTTTTGCGCAAGTGTTTGCGCAAGTGCCCAGCACTGATAACTGATGTGTCGATCACATCTGTCGAGTCGTCAAACTAAAGTGAAAGGAACACGCAGTCATGCATGTTCAGTTGTTCCACCAAATTCTCATTCATTACTTCACAACGCTGCATCAGTGTTTTTGGATAGCTGAAGCTGGTTAATAGCAGACAATGTTTCCGATTTATTTTTGAAATTCTGAAACAACGACTCTGCTGCCTCTGTAAATGCTTCTTCATCCTGGAAAGGTTTCTTGTGTTTCGCAAGTACACGGTTCACCCGAAATGACGCAATCGTTGCTGCTTTCGATTTTGTGCTAGGCCATGTAAAGATAGACTGCTGAGCACTAAGTTGAGACTTCAGTTCATAGACTTTTCTCTTACGTAGTTCACTTTCAGCTGGGAAATCACTGTTATACCGCTTGTGAATAGTTTTAAAATGTCTCTCTAAATTCCCCTTTTTGACGAAAACGACACATGCATGGCAAATTAAACACTCATTTGGAATTTTTCATCGTAAAATATGCTGTCTCCCACTCATTGTGAAAGTTTTTGTTTCTTGGCACTTGGTCCAGCACTCATTTTAACGGTGTTAATGCAATTGGACTGGAGACTGACTTTCACCACTGATTATTCCAAATGACTGACCCGTCACTTAAGTGACACATGCTCATAACAGCTCAGCTTACCGCGGTATGAAATTTTGGCAGAAATTAAAGTTAGCGGTATCATTTTCTGTGACATTAATTAAATATCTCTCGGATTTATTAAAGTTTAACTTTATTTTCTGTTAAATGACTGGTAAACAAAGATAAAACAAATGTTGCTTCCGATAATGGAAGTGATTACATAAAGAACTCTAATTTTTGGTAGTAGCGGTCGGGTCGTGCGCTCGTTAGTATTGTGAAATGTAAGGTCTCTGTTGCTAGGCTAAGCTACTGGTCATTCTGCGATCTACTAAAAATTGCTCTGCGATCTCCTGTTACATCGCGATCGACGTTTCGCCACCCCTGATCTATAGGAAATAATTTCTAGCGAATGCTTCCTGTGGAAGAATTTACTTGTATTCCGACATGCACGTCACATTTTTCAAAGATGTAAAGGGTCGGACAGGTCAATTGTCATTTACATTCCAAAGAGCATTTCCCTGCATACTAAGCATTAGAAAGTGCTCCAGTGTTTTCTCTCCGATTTCCTTGACGTTTGTTTTTAAAGTAAATTTTCAATCAAAATATTAATTTAATTCTTAACCTACGTTTTTGATACGTAGTTTTCATATTTATAAATGTCAGGTTTTTGGTTTTAGTTCTATTTCCTCGGAATTGTTTTAATCTTTGCCAGTTATGTTAGGACTCTTACTCCAAAGTTCTCTTTACCCTCGTTTCTTTTTCCAAAGATTATATCGCATTTTTGTTTTAGATTCATGATTTTTGTTATAAAAATTTTGTCATGACTCCCATTTATTATTTTTAAATTTGGCATTTTTGTTCTAGATTCATTACACATTCACTCGTCTTCCCTTCTCTTTGTCAGAGATTTCTCGCAGTGGTTCACCTTTAGGAGAACAGTCGGTTCGCATTTAATGACCTACTAACATCTGGCATTTCTTTGCGACTTTCTGAAACCATCGGGTGATTTTTTTTTCTTAATTTTCTCAATTTTTAATATAAATCGAATTATATATAGTATTCATTGAAATTGTTTAATCTTTGCTTTTCATTAGTAGGAAATAATTTCCAGTGAATGTTTCCTATGGAAGAATTTACTAGTATTCTAACATGCCACGTCACCTCCTTTAAAGATGTGAAGGGTCGGTCGGATGGGTGATTTGTCACTTACATTGCAAAGAGGATTACACTGCAAAGAGGTCCAGTGTTTTCTCTCATCGATTTCCTTGAGGTTTGTTTTTAAAGCGTACGATTTTTCAATCCAAATATTACTTTCATTCTTAACATTAGGTTTTCAGATATAGTTTATATTAGTATTTAGAAATGTCTTTTAATGATTTCTTGGCAGCTATTTATCCATTTGGCATTTTGTTTGTCATGATTTTTGTTCTAAAATTCTGTCGGGACACCCTTTTTTATTAAGTTTGGCATTTAGCTTTTAGATTTTGCCATATTCACTTTTTTTCACTTTTCTACTTCCGAAATTTCTCGTTCTCGCAGTGTGTTCACCTTTTGAGGAACAGTCGGATTGAATTTAAAGAAGAAATCAAACATTTGGCCTTTTTTTTTTTTTTTTTTTTCTTTTGGCGACTTGGTCAAATCATAAGGTGAACTATTTTCCTAATTTTCTTAATGTTTAAAATTATAAGTTTATATTGCAATGTCTAGTATTTAATGAATTTAAATATAAAATTTGCTTTTGATCAATAGGAAATAATTATATTTTCCAGCGAATGTTTCCATTGGAAGAATTTACTAGTATTCCGACATGCCACGTCACTTTCTTTAACAATGTAAACTTGTAAAGGGTCGTACGGATCATTCGTCATTTACATTGCAAAGAGGATTTCTTTGCAGGGAATGTCAGGGATTTTTTCGTTTATAGTTCCATTTCCTGTGTTTATTTCTTCGAAATTGTCGTAGTTACGTTCGTACTCGTATTCCAAAGTTCTTGTGGCCAAATTTTTTTTATTCGAAAGTGTTCTCTTGGCAGTTTTTTTAAAATTTTTGGCATCTGTTTTTGAGAATTTGGCATTTTGTTTTGAATCATGATTTCTATTTTAAAATTTTGACTCCCCCCTCTTTTTTTTTTTTTTTTTTGTTCTAAACTTTATCGGGACGCCCTTTTTTATTATGATTGTGTCGGTCGACTATTTTTTAAAATTACCATTTCTGTTTTAGAACCAATATATGCCACATTCGCTAACCTTCACTTTTCTACTTCAGAGTTTTCTCGCCGAGAGGTCACCTGTAGGAGAACAGTCGGATCGAATTTAATGACCTCATTTAACCTTTGGCATTTCTTTATTTGAGACTTACTCAAATTATAAGGTGAGCCGTTTTCATATTTTTCTAAACTAATTTTTATTTTATAAATGTATACAACAATTTTCTTGTATTTATTGTATTTGATTTTCATCAATAGGAAATAATTTTCAGCGAATGTATCCTGTGGAAGAATTTACTGGTATTCCTACAAGCCACGTCATTCTTCAAGGATGTAAGGGGTTGGAACGGTCATTTGTCATTTACATTGCAAAGATGATTTCCCCTGCATACTAAACACTACAAAGAGCTCCAGTGTTTTCCCTCATCGATTTCCTTAAGGTTTGTTTTTTAAAGTGTAAGAGTTTTCAATCCAAATTAGTTTTATTCTTACCATTCGTTTTTAATACATGGTTTTTATTAGTATTTATAAATGTCGGGTTTTTGTTTTTCGTTTATAGTTCTTTCCTTTGTTTATTTCCTCGGAATTGTTTTAATCTTTGCTAGTTACTTTCGGACTCGTACTCCAAAGTTCTCGTGGCCAATTTTTTTTATTCGAAAGTTTTCTCTTGGCAGTTCTTTTTTTCCGAAAATTTTCCTGGCCGTCTTTTTTCTAAATATTTCTTGGCAGTTATTTTCCTAAATTTAGCATTTTTCTTTTGGATTCATGACTTCTGGAACAAAAATTTATCGAAACGTCCATTTTTAAAATTTTGTCTGGTCGCGCATTTTTTAAATTGGCCATTTGTTTTAAAATCATTATTTGCCACTTTCGCTCATCTTCCCTTTTCTATTTCAGTTTTTTCGGCGAGAAGTCACCTTCAGGAGAACAGCCGGATCGAATTTAATGACCTAATACAACCTTTGCCGTTTCTATATTTGCGACTTACTCAAATTATAAGGTTAGCTATTTTTCTACTTTTCTTGAACAATTTTAAAATTAGATGAATTTATATTGCAATATCTAGTTCTAGTATTTCATGAATTTATATTTAATATTTGCCTTTGCTCAGGAGGAAATAATTTCCAGCGAATGTTTCCTGTGGAAGAACTTCGTAGTATTCCAACATTTTACGTCACCATCTTTAACGATGTAAAGGGTCAGACGGGTAATTTGTCATTTACTTTGCAAAGAGGATTTCTCTGCACGCTAAAGCACCACGAAGAGCTCGTTTTTTCTCATCGATTTCCTTAAGGTTTGTTTTTTAAAGTGTAAGAGTTCAATCCAAATTAATTTTATTCTTAACATTCGTTTCCTGTGGAAGAATTTACTAGTATTCCAGCATGGCACGTCACTTTCTTCAAAGTAAAGGGTCAGAAGGGTCATTTGTTGTTTACATTAACAAAGGATTTTCATGCATGCTAAACACTACAAAGAGCTCCAGTTTTTCTCTTATCGATTTTTTTAGTTTTTTTTAAAGGGTAAGTTTTCAATCCAAATATTAATTTTATTAACATTAGTTTTTAAAACATTGTTTTTTATTAGTGTTTATAAATGTCGGATTTTTTCGTTTATAGTTCTATTTCCTATGTTAATTTCTTCGGAATTGTCTTAGTTACGTTCGTACTCGTATTCCAAAGTTCTTGTGGCCAATTTCTTTTATTCGAAAGTGTTCTCTTGGCAAGTCTTTTTGTTCAAAATATTTTTTGCCAGATGTTTTTCAGAATTTGGCAATTTGTTTGGAATCATGATTTCTATTTCTAAGCTTTGTCGGGACGCCCTTTTTTGGTCTAAGCTTTGTCGTGACGCCCTTTTTTTATGATTGTGTCGGTCGCCTATTTTTAAAATTACCATTCCCGTTTTAGAACCAATATATGCCACATTCGCTAACCTTCACTTTTCTAATTCAGAGTTTTCTCGCGGACAGGTCACCTTTAGGAGAACAGTCGGATCGAATTTAATGACCTTATTCAACCTTTGGCATTTCTTTGTTTGCGACTTATTCAATTTATAAAGTGAGCTATTTTCGTATTTTTTAAAATTATTTGAAATGTTATAAATTTATATAACAATGTTATGGTATTTATTGAATTTATATTTGCTTTTGATCAATGGGAAATAATTTCCAGGGAATGTTTCCTGTGGAAGAATTTACTAATATTCCAACATGGCACGTCACATTCTTCAAAGAAGTGAAGGGTCATTTGTTATTTAGGTAAAAAAAGCTCCAATTTTTTTTTCTCATCGATTTCCTTAAGGTTTCTTTTTTAAAGTGCAAGAGTATTAAATCCGAATATTAATTTTATTCTTAACATTAGTTTATGAAACATGGTTTTTTTTATTAGTATTTATAAATGTTAGGGATTTTTTCGTTTATAGTTCTATTTCCTATGTTTATTTCTTCGGAATTCTTAGATACGTTCGTACTCGTATTCCAAAGTTCATGTGGCCAATTTTTTTTTATTCGAAAGTGTTCTCTTGGCAGTTATTTTTTTCCTGAAGTTTTATTGGCAGTTTTTTTTTTTTTTCCAAATATTTTTTAGCAACTGTTTTTCAGAATTTGGCATTTTGTTTGGAATCATGACTTCTATTTTAAAACTTTGTCGGGACGCCCCGTTTTTGTTCTAAACTTTGTCTGGACGCCCCGTTTTTGTTCTAAACTTTGTCTGGACGCCCGTTTTGTTCTAAACTTTGTCTGGACGCCCCGTTTTTGTTCTAAACTTTGTCTGGACGCCCCGTTTTTTGTTCTAAACTTTGTCTGGACGCCCCGTTTTTGTTCTAAACTTTGTCTGGACGCCCCGTTTTTGTTCTAAACTTTGTCTGGACGCCCCGTTTTTGTTCTAAACTTTGTCTGGACGCCCCGGTTTTTGTTCTAAACTTTGTCTGGACGCCCGTTTTTGTTCTAAACTTTGTCTGGACGCCCCGTTTTTGTTCTAAACTTTGTCTGGACGCCCCGTTTTTGTTCTAAACTTGTCTGGACGCCCCGTTTTGTTCTAAACTTGTCTGGACGCCCCGTTTTTGTTCCAAAACTTTGTCTGGACGCCCCGTTTTTGTTCTAAACTTTGTCTGGACGCCCCGTTTTGTTCTAAACTTTGTCTGGACGCCCCGTTTTTGTTCTAAACTTTGTCTGGACGCCCCGTTTTTGTTCTAAACTTTGTCTGGACGCCCCGTTTTGTTCTAAACTTTGTCTGGACGCCCCGTTTTTGTTCTAAACTTGTCTGGACGCCCGTTTTTGTTCTAAACTTTGTTGGACGCCCGTTTTTGTTCTAAACTTTGTCTGGACGCCCCGTTTTTGTTCTAAACTTTGTCTGGACGCCCGTTTTTGTTCTAAACTTTGTCTGGACGCCCGTTTTTGTTCTAAACTTGTCTGGACGCCCCGTTTTTGTTCTAAACTTTGTCTGGACGCCCCGTTTTTGTTCTAAACTTTGTCTGGACGCCCCGTTTTTGTTCTAAACTTTGTCTGGACGCCCCGTTTTTGTTCTAAACTTTGTCTGGACGCCCCGTTTTTGTTCTAAACTGTCTGGACGCCGTTTTTGTTCTAAACTTTGTCTGGACGCCCGTTTTTTGTTCTAAACTTTGTCTGGACGCCCCGTTTTTGTTCTAAACTTTGTCTGGACGCCCCGTTTTTTGTTCTAAACTTTGTCTGGACGCCCCGTTTTTGTTCTAAAACTTTGTCTGGACGCCCCGTTTTTGTTCTAAACTTTGTCTGGACGCCCCGTTTTTGTTCTAAACTTTGTCTGGACGCCCCGTTTTTGTTCTAAACTTTGTCTGGACGCCCGTTTTTGTTCTAAACTTTGTCTGGACGCCCCGTTTTTGTTTCTAAACTTTGTCTGGACGCCCCGTTTTTGTTCTAAACTTTGTCTGGACGCCCCGTTTTTGTTCTAAACTTTGTCTGGACGCCCCGTTTTTGTTCTAAACTTTGTCTGGACGCCCCGTTTTTGTTCTAAACTTTGTCTGGACGCCCCGTTTTTGTTCTAAACTTTGTCTGGACGCCCCGTTTTTGTTCTAAACTTTGTCTGGACGCCCCGTTTTTGTTCTAAACTTTGTCTGGACGCCCCGTTTTTGTTCTAAACTTTGTCTGGACGCCCCGTTTTTGTTCTAAACTTTGTCTGGACGCCCCGTTTTTGTTCTAAACTTTGTCTGGACGCCCCGTTTTTTGTTCTAAACTTTGTCTGGACGCCCCGTTTTTGTTCTAAACTTTGTCTGGACGCCCCGTTTTTGTTCTAAACTTTGTCTGGACGCCCCGTTTTTGTTCTAAACTTTGTCTGGACGCCCGTTTTTGTTCTAAACTTTGTCTGGACGCCCCGTTTTTGTTCTAAACTTTGTCTGGACGCCCCGTTTTTGTTCTAAAACTTTGTCTGGACGCCCCGTTTTTGTTCTAAACTTTGTCTGGACGCCCCGTTTTTGTTCTAAACTTTGTCTGGAGTCTAGTGCTTGCATAATACCGAAAATTTTCAATACCGTTATTATGAAAAAAATAATTTATTTTGATTTTTTATGGTGCCACCCTACCAACCCTCCCACAAGTCTGAGGGACTTGCAGTACTCACCATATTTACTATAAATTAATGACCCAACTCCAAATAGATGGCATTCTATTCGAAAAAGTTTATACAGTAAATTACTAAATTGTAATAAAAATATTAATTGAATTTTTTTTAGCATATTATTATACAACTACTCTACAATGTTGAAAATCCAAGTGACAAATGTAAGAAGAAAGAACGATGCATTGGGATTTGGGAACGCGATGATTTGAAATCATGTGCATACGTTTTTGAACGTATCTAATACGTTTTAAAACGTTTGAAGCGAAAAAATTGACAAAATACGTTACAGTTTAAAGCATTACTTATTAAAGTCTCCTAGAACACGATAAATCTGTTTTATAAGAATTATTATGTATAATAATATATATAATATATATATATTTATTTATTTGTCTGCAATAAAGAGTTTGTTTTGTTTGTTTGTTATAACCTCTTTTCATGATCCATACATAATATAAATTTATAAAAGTTAGTGCAATAAATAGTTTTCTTTGATAGAAAGGAATAGAAAACGAAAAAAAGGTTAACTGCAAAATACCCCGAAACTTTTTTTTCTCTGAATCCTCCAAAAACAGTTTATTTGCCTATCGGAGGACTAAATTGCCTAAATTTTACAATAGCAATTTTTGTCAATACCGAAAACCTATAATATCGGTATTATTTGTACTTCTTCAATACCGGTATTAATACCGGTATTTCAATACCGGTTTTAACCCCTAGTCGGGACGCCCCGTTTTTATGATGATCGTGTTCGGGACGCCCCGTTTTTATGATGATCGTGTTCGGGACGCCCCGTTTTTATGATGATCGTGTCGGGACGCCCCGTTTTTATGATGATCGTGTCGGGACGCCCCGTTTTTATGATGATCGTGTCTGGACGCCCCGTTTTTATGATGATCGTGTCTGGACGCCCCGTTTTTATGATGATCGTGTCGGGACGCCCCGTTTTTATGATGATCGTGTCGGGACGCCCCGTTTTTATGATGATCGTGTCGGGACGCCCCGTTTTTATGATGATCGTGTCGGGACGCCCCGTTTTTATGATGATCGTGTCGGGACGCCCCGTTTTTATGATGATCGTGTCGGGACGCCCCGTTTTTATGATGATCGTGTCGGTCGCCTATTTTTAAAATTATCATTTCTGTTTTAGAACCAATATATGCCACATTCGCTAACCTTATCTTTTCTAATTCCAAGTTTTCTCGCCGAGAGTTCATCTTTAGAACAGTCGAATCGAATTTAATGACCTTATTCAACCTTTGGCATTTCTTTATTTGCGACTTATTCAAATTATAAGGTGGGCTATTTTCATATTTTTCCAAATTAATTTTTATTTTATAAATGTTTATAACAATATTCAAGTATTTATTGAATTTGTATTTGATATTTGCTTTTCATCAATAGGAAATAAATTCCAGCGAATGTATCCTGTGGAATAATTTATTGATAATCCTACAAGCCACGTCATTCTTCAATGATGTAAAGGGTTGGACGTGCCATTTGTCATTTACATTGCAAAGAGAATTTCCCCTGGATACTGAACACTACAAAGAGCTCCAGTGTTTTCCCTCATCGATTGCCTTAAGGTTTGTTTTTTAAAACTGTAAGTGTTTTCAATCTAAATTAATTTTATTCTTAACATTCGTTTTTAATACATGGTTTTCATTAATGTTTACAAATGTCATGGATTTTTTCGTTTGTAGTTCTTTCCGCTGTTTATTTTCTCTGGATTGTTTTAATCTTTCCCAGTTTCGTTCGGACTCTTACTCCAATGTTTTCTTAAAATGTTGTTTTCCGATTTTTTTCTTGGCAGTCTTTTTTTTATAAAGATTTTTTTAAAAGTCATGACTAGAACAGTGTACCAAATTCTAAAAACAACTGCTAAGAAATCTGTCTGGACGCCCTTTAAGAAAATCTGTTAAAACGTCCTGGTTTTTTCTTAATTTGACATTATTTCCCTTTATTTGCGAGATTTCTCGCAGAGTGGTCACGTTTAGGACAACAGTCGCATCGAATTTAATGACCCATTTCAACTTTTGGCATTTCTTTATTTGCGGCTTATTCAATTTATAAGGTGAGCTATTTTCATATTTTTTTAAATTTTTAAAATTTTATAAATTTATATAACAATGCTATGGTATTTATTGAATTTATATTTGATATTTGCTTTTGATGAATAGGAAATAATTTCCAGGGAATGTTTCCTGTGGAAGAATGTACTAGTATTCCAACATGCCACGTCACATTCTTCAAAGTAGTGAAGGGTTATTTGTTATTTACATTAACAAAGGAATTTCATGCATGCTAAACATTACAAAGAGCTCCAGTTTTTTCTCTGATCGATTTCTTTAAGGTTTCTTTATTAAAGTGTAAGTTTTCAATCCAAATATTAATTTTATTAACATTAGTTTTTAAAACATTGTTTTTTATTAGTATTTATAAATGTCTGATTATTTCGTTTATAGTTCTATTTCCTATGTTTATCTCTTCGGAATTGTCTTAGTTACGTTCGTACTCGTATTCCAAAGTTCTTGTGGCCAATTTCTTTTTTCCGAAAGTGTTCTCTTGGCAGCTCTTTTTTTCCGAAAGTTTTCTCGCAGTCTTTTTGTTCAAAATATTTTTTGGCAGCTGTTTTTCAGAATTTCGCATTTTGTTTGGAATCATGATTTCTATTTTAAAATTTTGTCAACGTCCTTTTTTGTTCTAAACTTTGTCGGGACACCCTTTTTTATTATGATTGTGTCGGTCGCCTATCTTTTAAAATTACCATTTCTGTTTCAGAACCAATATATGCCACATTCGCTAACCTTCACTTTTCTAATTCAGAGTTTTCTCGCCGAGGGGTCATCTTTAGAACAGTCGAATCGAATTTAATGACCTTATTTAACCTCTGGCATTTCTTTATTTGCGACTTACTCAAATTATAAGGTGGGCTATTTTCGTATTTTTCCAAATTAATTTTTATTTTATAAATGTTTATAATAATCAAGTATTTATTGAATTTGTATGATATTTGCTTTTCATCAATAGGAAATAATTTCCAGCTAATGTATCGTGTGGAATAATTTACTGATATTCCTACAAGCCACGTCATTCTTCAAGGATGTAAAGGGTTGGACGTGTCATTTACATTGCAAAGACGATTTCCCCTGCATACTAAACACTACAAAGAGCTCGTGTTTTCCCTCATCGATTTCCTCAAGGTTTGTTTTTAAAGTGTAAGAGGTTTCAATCTAAATTAATTATAACATTCGTTTCCTGTGGAAGAATTTACTAGTATTCCAACATGGTACGTCACATTATTCAAAGAAGTAGAGGGCCATAAGAGTAATTTGTTATTTACATAACAAAGAGCTTCGATTTTTTTCTCATCGATTTCCTTAAGGTTTCTTTTTTACATTGCGAAGAGGATTTCTTCTGCATACTAAACACTACAAAGAGCTCGTGTTTTCCCCCATCGATTTCCTTAAGGTTTGTTTTTTAAAGTGTAAGAGGTTTCAATCTAAATTAATTTTATTCTTAACATTCGTTTTTAATACATGGTTTTCAATAATGTTTACAAATGTCATGAAATTTTTCGTTCACAGTTCTTTCCTCTGTTTATTTTCTCGGGATTGTTTTAATCTTTCCCAGTTTCGTTCGGACTCTTATTCCAAGGTTTTCTTGAATTTTTTTTCCGAAATTTTTCTCGGCAGTTTTTTTTTTAAATTTTTAAGTCATGAATCTAGAACAGAGTGCCAAATTTAAAAAATAACTGCTACGAAATCTGCCTGGACGCCCTTTTCTAAGAAAATCTGTTAAGACATCCCTTTTTTTTTTCTTAATTTGACATTTTTCTTTGATTCATTATTACCCACATTCATTCACCTCCCCTTTATTTCAGAGATTTCTCGCCGAGTGATCACGTTTAGGAGAACAGTCGGATCGAATTTAATGACCTATTTCAACTTTTGGCATTTCTTTATTTACGACTTATTCAATTTATAAGGTGAGCTATGTTTGTATTTTTTTAATTTTTTTAATTTTATAAATTTATATAACAATGTTATGGTATTTATTGAATTTATATTTGCTTTTGATCAATGGGAAATAATTTCCAGGGAATGTTTCCTGTGGAAGAATTTACTAATATTCCAACATGGCACGTCACATTCTTCAAAGAAGTGAAGGGATATTTGTTATTTACGTAAAAAAGAGCTCCAATTTTTTTCTCATCGATTTCCTTAAGGTTTCATTGTAAAGTGCAAGAGTTTTCAATCCAAATATTAATTTTATTAACATTAGTTTTTAAAACATGGTTTTTTATTAGTATTTATAAATGTCATGGATTTTTTCGTTTATAGTTCTATTTCCTATGTTTATTTCTTCGGAATTGTCTTAGTTACGTTCGTACTCGTATTCCAAAGTTCTTGTGGCCAATTTTTTTTATTCGAAAGTGTTCTCTTGGCAGTTTTTTTCCAAATAATTTTTGGCAGCTGTTTTTCAGAACTTGGCATTTTGTTTGGAATCAAGATTTCTATTTTAAAATTTTGTCGAAGCCCTTTTTTGTTCTAAACTTTGTCGGGACGCCCTTTTTTATGATGTTTGTGTCGGTCGCCTATTTTTTTAAAATTACCATTTCTGTTTTAGAACCATTATATGCCACATTCGCTAACGTTCACTTTTCTACTTCTGAGTTTTCTCGCCGAGAGGTCACCTTTAGGAGAACAGTCTGATCGAATTTAATGACCTCATTCAACCTTTGGCATTTCTTTATTTGCGACTTACTCAAATTATAAGGTGAGCTATTTTTGTATTTTTCAAAACTAATTTTTATTTCATAAAAGTAAATAACAGCTTTCTAGTATTTATTGTATTTGATATTTGCTTTTGATCGCTGCAAATAATTTCCAGCGAATGTTTCCTGTGGAAGAATTAACTGGTATTCCTAGAAGCCACGTCATTCTTCAAAGATGTGAAGGGTTGGATGTGTCATTTGTCATTTACATTGCAAAGAGGATTTTCGCTGCATACTAAACTACAAAGAGCTCCAGTGTTTTCCCTCATCGATTGCCTTAAGGTTTGTTTTTTAAAACTGTAAGTGTTTTCAATCTAAATTAATTTTATTCTTAACATTCGTTTTTAATACATGGTTTTCATTAATGTTTACAAATGTCATGGATGTTTTCGTTTAGTTCTTTCCTCTGTTTTTCTCGGGATTGTTTTAATCTTTCCCAGTTTTGTTTGGATTTTTACTCTAAGATTTTCTTGAAATTTTTTTCCAAAATTTTTCTTGGCAGGTATTTTTACAGATTTTTTTAAAAATACTGAATCTAGAACAGAGTGCCAAATTTAAAAAGCTGCTACGAAATCTGTCTGGACGCCCTTTTCTAAAAAAAATCTGTTAAGACGTCCTGGTTTTTTCTTAATTTGACATTTTTCTTTTGAGTCATTATTACCCACTTTCATTCACCTTTCCTTTATTTCAGATTTCTCGCCGAGTGGTCACGTTTAGGAGAACAGTCGGCTGCAATCTAATGACCTATTTCATCTTTTGGCATTTCTTTATTTCTTTATTCAATTTATAAGGTGAGCTATTTTCGTATTTATTTTTTAAAATTTTATAAATTTATATAACAATGTTATGGTATTTATTGAATTTATATTTGATATTTGCTTTTGATCAATAGGAAATAATTTCCAGGGAATGTTTCCTGTGAAAGAATTTACTAGTATTCCAACATGCCACGTCATTCTTCAAAGAAGTGAAGGGTCATTTTTTTACATTACAAAGAGGAGTTTCATGCATGCTAAACACTACGAAGAGTTCGTTTTTTTCTCATCGAATTCTTGGTTTGTTTTTTAAAGGGTAAGTGTTTTCAATCCAAAATAATTTTATTCTTAACATTCATTTTTAATACATGGCTTTTATTAGTATTTATAAATGTCTGGTTTGTTTTCGTTTATAGTTCTTCCCTTTGTTTTTTTCTTCGGAATTGTTTTAATCTTTGCCAGTTACTTTACGACTCGTACTCCAAAGTTCTCGTGGCCAATTTTTTTTTATTCGAAATTTTTCTCTTGGCAGTAATTTTTTTTCTGAATTTTCCTGGCACTTTTTTCTAAATTTTTTGGCAGTTATTTTCCCAAATTTAGCATTTTTCTTTTGGATTCATGACTTCTGCACCAAAAATGTATCTGAACGCCCTTTTTTTTTAAATTTTGTCGGGACACGCATTTTTTTTTAAATGTGCATTTCTGTTTTAAAATCATTATTTGCCATATTCGCTCATCTTCCCTTTTCTATTTCAGTTTTTTCGCCGAGAAGTCACCTTCAGAACAGTCGGATCGAATTTAATGACCTAATACAACCTTTGGCATTTCTATATTTGCGACTTACTCAAATTATAAGGTTAGCTATTTCCCAACTTTTCTTGATTATTTTTAAAATTAGATGAATTTATATTGCAATATCTAGTTCTAGTATTTCATGAATTTATATTTAATACTTGCTTTTGCTCAATAGGAAATAATTTCCAGTGAATGTTTCCTGTGGAAGAACTTCGTAGTATTCCAACATTTTACGTCACCATCTTTAACGATGTAAAGGGTCAGACTGGTAATTTGTCATTTACTTTGCAAAGAGGATTTCTGTGCATACTAAAGCACTACGAAGAGCTCGTTTTTTCTCATCGATTTCCTTAAGGTTTGTTTTTTAAAGTGTAACAGTTTTCAATCCAAATATTAATTTTATTCTTAACATTCATTTTTAATACATGGTTTTCATTAGTGTTTATTAATGTCGGGGATTTTTTCGTTTATTGTTCTATTTTCTCGGAAATTTAATCTTTCCCAGTTTCGTTCGGACTCGTACTCCAAGGTTCTCTAGAAGAAAATTTTTTTTTCCCGAAAGTTCTCTTCGCAGTCTTTTTTTTAGGATTTCGTGGCAATTGTTTTTTAAATTTTGCATTATGTTCTACACTCTTAATTAAAAAAAAGTGGATGCCCCTTTTTAAAAAAAAAAAAAAAAAAAAAATTATCTGTCAGGACTACCTAGTTTTTAGAATTGGGCATTTTTCTTCGATTCATTATTACCCACATTCACTCTTCTTCCCTTCTCTATTTCCGAGGTTTCTCGACGCGTTGTCACGTTTAGGAGAACAGGCGGATCTTTTTTTAATGACCTAATACAACCTTTGGCATGTCTTTATTTGCGACTTGCTCAAATCATAAGGTGAGCTATTTTCATATTTTTCTAATTGAATTTTTAAAATTATATAAATTGATAACAATATTCTAGTATTTATTGAATTTATATTTGCTTTTGATCAATAGGAAATAATTTCCAGCGAATGTTTCCTATGTAAGAATTTACTATTAATCCAACATGCCACGTCACATTTTTTAAAGATGTGAAGGGTCGGATGGGTGATTTGTTATTTACATTGGCAAGAGGATTAACCTGCATACTAAATGCTACAAAGAGGTCCAGTGGTTTCTCTCATCGATTTCCTTGAGGTTTGTTTTTTAAAGCGTACTTTTTTTCAATCCAAATTAATTTTATTCTTAACATTGTTTTGAAACGTAGGTTATATTATTATTTAGAAATGCCTTTTTTTTTCGTTTATAGTTCTATTTCGCATTTATTTCCTCGGAATTGTTTTAATCTTTGGTAGTTACGTTCGGACTCTTACTCCAAATTTCTGTTGGCCTTTTTCCAAATTTCTTGGCAACTGTTTCCAAAATTTGCATTTTGTTTTAGATTCAATGTTTGTTCTAAAATTCTGTCGGAACGCCCTTTTTTTAAGTTAGGCATTTAACTTTTAGATTTATTATTAGCCATATGAACTCGTCTTCACTTTTCTACTTGCGAGATTTCTCGCAGTGTGTTCACCTTTTGGAAAAAAGTCGTATTAAATTTAACAACCAAATAAAACATTTGGTTTTTTGGGTTTTTTTTTTCCCCACCCCTCGACTTAACTTAAATCATAAGGTTAGCAATTATTTTCGTATTTTTCTTAATGTTTAAAATTATAAGTTTATATTGCAATGTCTAGTATTCAGTGAATTTAAAGTTAATATTTGCTTTTGATCAACAGGAAATAATTTCTCGCGAATGTTTCCTCTGGAAGAATTTACTAGTATTCCTACATGGCACGTCACATTATTCAAAGAAGTAAATGGTCATAAGAGTAATTTGTTATTTACATAACAAAGAGCTCCAATTTTTTTCTCATCGATTTCTTTGTTTCTTTTTTAAAGTGTAAGAGTTTTAAATCCCAATTAATTTTATTCTTAATATTCGTTTCCTGTGAGAGAACTTACTAGTATTCCAACATGGCACGTCACGTCACTAATTTTTATTTTATAAATGTATATAAAAATTTAGTATTTTTTTTCCGAAATTTCTCTTGGCAGCCTTTTTTACAAAGATTTTTTAAGAATCATGAATCTAGAACAGAGTGCCAAATTTATTTAACAATTGCTACGAAATCTGTCTGGACGCCCTTTTCTAAGAAAATCTGTTAAGACGTCCTGGTTTTTTCTTAATTTGACATTTTCCTTTTTGATTCATTATTAATCCACATTCATTCACCTTCCCTTTATTTCAGAGTTATCTCGCCGAGTGTTCACGTTTAGGAGAACAGTCGGATCGAATTAATGACCTATTTCAACTTTAAATAAAGAAATTACGACTTATTCAATTTATAAGGTGAGCTATGTTTGTATTTTTTAAATTTTTTTAAATTTTATAAATTTATATAACAATGTTATGGTATTTATTGAATTTATATTTGCTTTTGATCAGTGGGAAATAATTTCCAGGGAATGTTTTCTGTGGAAGAATATACTAATATTCCAACATCGCACGTCACAGACTTCAACGTGAAGGGTCATTTGTTTTTTACATAAAAAAGAGCTCCAATTTTTTCTATCATCGATTTCCTTAAGGTTTCTTTTTTAAAGTGAGAGAGTTTTCAATCCAAATATTAATTTTCTTAACATAATTTTTTAAAACATGGTTTTTTTATTAGTATTTATAAATGTCAGGAATTTTTTTCGTTTATAGTTCTATTTCCTATGTTATTTCTTCGGAATTGTCTTAGTTACGTTCGTACTCGTATTCCAAAGTTCTTGTGGCCAATTTTTTTTATTCGAAAGTTCTCTTGGGAGTTCTTTTTTTCCGAAAGTTTTCTTGGCAGTCTTTTTTTTTTTCCAAATATTTTTTGGCAGTTGTTTTTCAGAACTTGGCATTTTGTTTGGAATCATGATTTCTATTTCAAAACTTTGTCGGGACGCCCTTTTTTTTGTTCTAAACTTTGTCGGGACGCCCTATTTTATGATTGTCGGGGTTGTCTATTTTTATTATGATTGTGTCGGTTGCCTATTTTTATGATTGTGTCGGTTGCCTATTTTTAAAATTATAATTTCTGTTTTAGAACGAATATATGCCACATTCGCTAACCTTCTCTTTTCTAATTCCGAATTTTCTCGCCGAGAGTTAATCTTTAGAACGGTCGGATCGAATTTAATGACCTTACTCAACCTTTGGCATTTCTTTATTTGAGACTTACTCAAATTATAAGGTGGGCTATTTTCGTATTTTTCGAAATTAATTTTTATTTTATAAATGTTTATAACAATATTCTAGTATTTATTTAATTTGTATTTGATATTTGCTTTTGATCAATAGGAAATAATTTCCAGCGAATGTATCCTGTGGAAGTATTTACTGATATTCCTACAAGCCACGTCATTCTTCAAGGATGTTAAGGGTTGGAAGGGTCATTTGTCATTTACATTGCAAAGAGGATTTCCCCTGCATACTAAACACTACAAAGACCTCCAGTGTTTTCCCCATCGATTTCCTTAAGGTTTGTTTTTTAAAGTGTAAGAGTTTTAAATCCAAATTAATTATATTAATATTCGTTTCCTGTGGAAGAATTTACTAATATTCAAACATGGCACGTCACGTCACTAATTTTTAATTTATAAATGTATATAACAATTTTCTAGTATTAGTAGGGCAGCTAAACAAGTTGAAGTGGACAATCCTGACAAAAGCACCAAACTTTCCCTACTTGTATATTTTGGACCAACAATTAAAAATATCCCCGGAACCACCTTCAGAGACCATTACTTGGCCGCCATATTGGATTTCAAGATGGCCGCCATAGACAAAATGGAATTTCTGATATAAGTTTCAATAGAGAATTCCCTTGGCATGTTTGGCATCAAACTATATGTTTTTTGGCATGATCAGATCAATAAAACAACTTTTAAGCTGATCAGAAGTATGTTTACTGCAGAAATCACACTTCGTACAACATATACAGTGAAAATCGTGAATATTTTAACACAAAAACCATGTTCAAGAAAACCATGTTTAAGAAAAATCAACGAAACTATAACAATTGAAGATTTCACCCACCAAAAAGTAGACCTTTAGCTCTATAACTGAATGTGGGAGAGGAAAATTGGCAAAATATGTGCATTTTAAAAAATGAAATTCTACAAAGGTCAAAATGCTACCCTTTCATATTTGCACAATTTTCATGCATTATTCGTGGTTCTATAGAAAACTTGTATTAACAACATTTGTAGAGTAAGGGCAGGGCTATTAAATGGGCACCATAAAATGGAAATATCTTGGCATTTAGCATTGCAATGCCTACTGTCCCAACTCACCCCCTGTCCCGAACTGTCCCAACTCACCCCGCTCGACGCTATATGTTAAACTGCACAGTTGCAGCTACACAGTTCTGTACACTTCCACCTGGCCTTCTTGCAAGCACACCTGGTGCCACATCCACTCTTGCTCTTGCAGCCGCATTTGACCAATTCGCTGCAAGCTTTAGATGCTACTGGTCTTGTGGTCCAAACTGGTGTCCATGACTGGGACTCTTCGCTAAAGGTCCATCCCCATCCTTCAGGAGTTGGAAGATTCTGTTCACTTCTCTCACAGGTCGACCATATTCCTCCCTGGTATGTGACCCTCCTGGTGTGTTGGAGAAGAGCATCCTGAGTTGGTGGGATAGTCTCCATAGCTTTTCCCTTCTGACAGAACATGACCTTTCTTGCCTCATCTACACGTTCAATGTCACTGGTGTTGTCATAGAGGACAACTGTGTACCGTTCAAGAAGCTTGAAGTGGGGAGTTTCGGCGTCAACATCTGCAAATGGATTTCGTGCCATGAATGTGAATGCTTGTGTTACCTCAGGGTAATGGTGCCATGCTGCCCATGCCGTATTCTTGCCCCTTCCGTAAAAGGATGATGTTGTATCACATCCCGTGAAGCAGTGAAACAGTGGTAGGGATGTGCATCTCTCTTCACCCAAAGAGGCACAGATTGTGTTAATATGATGGTAAGTGAAGTTTTTCCCAGTGCCAAAACCAACCCAAATATTTACTTCAGATCTTATGGACGTCAAGTGATGGAATTTTCCTATTAGAATGACAATAACATCCGTGTCTACAGTTCTGATCATGCAGTTAATGTGCCCTTCCTTTATTGCATCTTGAAGATGAATGAACAGTCTAGTGTCTGCCTCCTCATGGTCGCATCTTGGCATTGTGCGGTCGGCCCCATTGATGATGACTTCAGGTCCTGATGTAATAACAACTTCTTTGTTGTTAGGAACTTCCATTGCAGCAACCTTGTCTGATAGGAAAGCGAACAGTTCTTGCTTGTT
This sequence comes from Bathynomus jamesi, assembly GCA_023014485.1. NCBI lineage: Eukaryota > Metazoa > Arthropoda > Malacostraca > Isopoda > Cirolanidae > Bathynomus > Bathynomus jamesi. The sequence goes on along the minus strand of JAJOZX010012328.1, from coordinate 36,638 downwards.
TCTAGAGTCTCGAAGGAAGTCATGCCAATTTAGGGGTAATTTGGTTTTTCCTTCAACCTTTCTTCTGATTCCTTTTCCCCGTTTTTCTCTGGTAGTCTCTTTTAAGGTGCTTGCAGTGTAGGTATCCCAGACGATGTCAATTCGCTGGCAAGTTTCTAACTGTTTGATGAGATAAGGGACGAATACACGATCTGCATACTCTTCAAAGTTGGTAACACCTGCAGTAGACAGCAAATGGACGATGGCAGCTCCATCAAGAAGTTTCACATCAAAAGGATCTGGAGGGTTGTCCTTGTTTTCAAATGTAATGATTTTCAGTAGGTCAGACTTTTTCCCAAACCGCAATTTCCCACCATCAGATAGGGAAGAAGGAAAGGGGTGATTCTCGTGTTGGAAGAATGCATCCATGTCACTATGCCGATGTTGCATAACAATATACAGATGAGAGAATAGAGCAACATCGTTCTTCAGTAGTTGGATTCCCCCAACATTCCGTACCTGAGATTTCGGCCGAGGACATCTGAAGAGGGCAAGCGAGTTCTTCTTGATCGGTGTATGAATTGACCTTGTACAATCTGTGACAACTTCTTTGTAGTATCGGCTATATTGCTCCTTACCCAAATCCTTTATAGTTCTCACTGTATGGACCACAGATTCATCCATGACATTCCTTGTGTCTAAGGCCAGTAACTCATTCCCATTATCACAAAATGGATTTCCCATATCACGGAAGACTTCAACGAGATTAGAAACATGATCCTTGAATCTTCTCTGTGTAGATAGTCCTTCTTCGTGGTGGAAGTTGTTGTCTTCAGTTTCTGGAAGTTTTCGTCTTCATATTCAGTAATCAATCTGGCTTGTTCTGGCCCTGCTACCATCCACTTCTTGAATGCCACTGGATTCTCAGTCAGACCCACCGGCCTCCTGAACCTTTGACTTTTTCATTGTTTTGTTCATGCGCTTGGTCTAAAGGCATGGCTGAGAATCTCTTCTTGGTCTTGTGTACTACCCAGTGTCCATTTCGTGAAAACTCATTCATAACTGGCTGAGGGAGATTCTTCATGTCCCGGATGTGGAGTGGAAGCCAACGTGCGTAATTCTGGTGGTCAAGAGCAAAGAACCAGGAACTACTTTCTTCAAGCTTTCTACATACAATGGAAAGTCTCCTGCACGATGTGATCGTATGAATATGAGGCCGTCTATCTCCATCTGAAGAATTGTCTCCCAGTATTGGAATGTTGGACTGACCTGAACCATCTTCTTCCACTCTTCCTTTGTCTTGTCATCATAGGACCAACAGTTTCCATAAAGGCTTCATGCTGCAGCTTTGCCAATGTCAAAGCTGTTACCTGGTGAGCATGTCTGTTTCTTGTAAGATGAGAGGCTTTAAGAAATGAGTCAACAGTTCCTGCCGAAGCAATGCCTGCTTGTGTCAAGGCATTTGTCCACCCAGATCCCTCTAGATAATCTCCATACGTTCTCCACATGGCCATCTCTGTATGTAGACCTCCAAACATGACGATGACCTTGTCTTCTCCGTGGGTGTCTGGCCACTTCCACTGAATGAATTTACCAAGGGCATATAGGGGTGCATCGAATGCAACAACTGGTATTTGCCCGGGGTTAAGGAATTCAGTAGCAGACCGAACAACATTTCATTCCATGCTTGATCATCGCTGGAGTAGCGACCTTTTCATGGAATAAGGGAAGGAGGTAGGAAAGGGTTTTCATTTGATCTTCATCTTGTTCTTGCCTTGTAGCGTGGTATGCTGACCATGATATAACATCACCCTTCCCTATCGTGTCTTTCTCCAAGATCCTGAACGCTTCTTTCATCCACTCCTTTTCCTGGAAACATGCTTCATGGTAGTGTCCCTCAATAGGGTCAGACACATTAGACAACTTCAGGACTTCTACCTTGGTTTTGTCCATTGCAACAGCTGGTACAATTGAGTAGGACATGAGTAACTCCAAGTCCTTTGAACCTAGAGAAGGTAGCACAAGATCACCTTGTTTGGTTCCACAGTTTGAGACAGTTGGGAACTGAAACAGACTAATCCCTGTACCATGAAATGATCCAACGGCAGTTGTACTAGATGGGTTGTAATCCAGATTGTCAAGTGCCCCAACAATAAATGGTCCACGACGTAACTGAGCTGGTACAACCACTCCTTTGGTCTTGAAGTTCTGGCACACTGCTGTTGCAAGTTGGCTTTCGACTTGAAGAATTTGGTCATAACTCACACTGAGACCCAATTCATATAGTTGTGTAATTAATGATTTTGACCGAATTTCAGTATGAATTTTCAGACCAAGATACAGAGGCAATGGTGGTTCTCTTTCCAAAGAATGGCGAACCTTAGATGATGATGTATGCTTGTTCCTAAAATTAAAAAGGATAAGTTGCGAGACAGTGAGAGTTGCAGGGGAGTCTTCTGGTGTTTGGTCCTTCACGTCAGCACCATTTGTGATCATAGATATAAGGGTTTTCAAGGTTGTAGGTATCGATTCCTGTTAACCAGATGGAAAGGCACCTGCAAACTTGAATCCAGTAAAGTTGACGATTTCCTTGCGTATGATTCTAGCAGCTTTTGCAAGAACCATAGTATCTCCTTCAAAATTTTGTCTATTTGTCTCTCTCAGCATTTCCTGAATTCCCTGCTGAAAAACTAAGATTTTGTTCTTGCCATCACTCACTTCCTGGGCATATGGGAAATACTCCAGAATCTTCTCTCTGAATCGTCCTCTGTTCATTTCCTTATTAATACCTAAGTCCCGAAGTCTCTCTTGATACAGATCAAATAGCACAGAAAACTTCATTTGAAAGATTCCTTCTTCCACGCAATTTTCTACAAGATTAACGACCTCAACTATTGCCTTTGCTTTCATCAAGTTTTCTTCATAGCCTTCTTCCTTGCTCTGTTTTTGTCTCAAAAGTGAGCGGTAACGGTTCCGATAAAATGTCAAGCATTGCAGATGATACTTGGCTTCAATGGCCATGAGATCACCACCTCCTATTCCAGACATTAGTTCTGTGTCACTGAGTTCTGTAGCCATCATTCGTAAATTGACGTCAGCGCCAAATGTACTGAATTCGTGAAGATGCCCATGTGTTTGTTGACAAAACACACAAGTTGCTTTGTCCATAGGATGCCGCTGAACCCGCTTCCCCGTAGATGAACTGGTTTCACCTTCATCCGCCCTCTCTCTCTTTTTTGTAGCCCTTTCAAGCTTTTCTTTACTAAATTTAACATGGCATGACTTGTGCCACACAGCTTTATTCTGAACCAGATCTTCAACAGTCACCTCTTCATTGAAAAGAAGAGGAACTGGTAGTCTTCCAAGATTCTTGAATGCGTTGACATTCTCCATAAATGTTGCATATGCTTCAGTTTTTTTACCACTCAGCATTGAGTGGACATTTAAGAGTCTCACCTTTGCTCTCTTGACAAACCATGCATTTGCTCCAATCCATGTTCACAAATCACCTGCAAAACAGAAAAGCACATATTATATAGTTATATTATTAAATATTTTACATTAAATAAACATTTAAGGGTAATTCTGATTATTTTATAGCAATCCTGGCATCGAAATATGTAGGTTTAGGGACTATTTATTTACAATTACTCCTCACAATAGTTTGTTGATTTCTAGCTGGCAGCCATCTTGGATTTCCAAAATGGCAGCCAAGATAGGGTTGTGCGTCTTGGTTCCGGGGAAAAATTGGTAGCTAAGGTCCTGAACAACATTTGAGCCAAGTTTGGTGCTTTTGTCCAGAATGTCCACTTACTTCAAAAATCAGGGTCTAAGCTACTGCACTATATTTATTGTATTTGATATTTGCTTTCGATCAATAGGAAATAATTTCCAGCGAATGTTTCCTGTGGAAGAATTTACTGGTATTCCTAGAAGCCACGTTTTTCTCCAAAGATGTAAAGGGTTGGACGTGTCATTTACATTGCAAAGAGGATTTTCCCTGCATACTAAACACAACAAAGTGCTCGTGTTTTCCCTCATCGATTTCCTTCTGGTTTGTTTTTTAAAGTGTAAGAGGTTTCAATCTAAATTAATTTTATTCTTAACATTCGTTTTTAATACATGGTTTTCAATAATATTTACAAATGTCATTGATTTTTTGGTTCATAGTTCTTTCCTCTGTTTATTTTCTCGGGATTGTTTATATTTCCCAGTTTCGTTCGGACTCTTATTCCAAGGTTTTCCTGATTTTTTTTTTCCAAACTTTTTCTTGGCAGGTTTTTTACAAAGATTTTTTTAAGAATCATGAATGTAGAACAGAGTGCCAAATTTAAAAAAAAACTGCTACGAAATCTGCCTGGACGCCCTTTTCTAAGAAAATCTGTTAAGACGTCGTGGTTCTTTCTTAATTTGACATTTTTCTTTTTGATTCATTATTACCAACATTCATTCACCTTCCCTTTATTTCCGAGATTTCTCGCCGAGTGGTCACGTTTAGGAGAACAGTCGGATCGAATTTAATGACTTATTTCAACTTTTGGCATTTCTTTATTTGCAACTTATTCAACTTATAAGGTGAGATATTTTCGTATTAAATTTTTAAAATTTTATAAATGTATAAGCATGTCATGGTATTTATTGAATTTATATTTGATATTTGCTTTTGATCAATAGGAAATAATTTCCAGGGAATGTTTCCTGTTCAAGAATATACTAATATTCCAACATGGCACGTCACATTCTTCAAAGAAGTGAAGGGTCATTTGTTATTTACATAAAAAAGAGCTCATCCACCTTCCCTTTATTTCAGAGTTTTCTCGCCGAGTGGTCACGTTTAGAACAGTCGGATCGAATTTAATGACCTATTTCAACTTTTGGCATTTCTTTATTTGCAACTTCTTCGATTTATAAGGTGAGCTATTTTCGTATTTTTAAAAATTTTTAAAATTTTATAAAAGTAAAAGAATGTCATGCTATTTATTGAATTTATATTTGATATTTGCTTCTGATCAATAGGAAATAATTTCCAGGAATGTTTCCTGTGGAAGAATTTACTAATATTCCAACATGGCACGTCACATTCTTCAAAGAAGTGAAGGGATATTTGTTTACGTAAAAAAGAGCTCCAATTTTTTCTCATCGATTTCCTTAAGGTTTCGTTTTAAAGTGCAAGAGTTTTCAATCCAAATATGAATTTTATTAAAATTAGTTTTTAAAACATAGTATTTTATTAGTATTTATAAATGTCAGGGATTTTTTCGTTTATAGTTCTATTTCCTATGTTTATTTCTTTGGAATTGTCTTGGCTACGTTCATACTCGTATTCCAAAGTTCTTGTGGCCAATTTTTTTTTATTCGAAAGTGTTCTCTTGGCATTTTTTTTCCAAATAATTTTTGACAGATGTTTGTCAGAATTTGGCATTTTGTTTGGAATCCAGATTTCTATTTTAAAATTTTGTCGAAGCCCTTTTTTGTTCTAAATTTTGTCGGGACGCCCTTTTTTATGATGTTTGTGTCGGTCGCCTATTTTTTTAAAATTACCATTTCTGTTTTAGAACCATTATATGCCACATTCGCTAACGTTCACTTTTCTACTTCTGAGTTTTCTCGCCGAGAGGTCACCTTTAGGAGAACAGTCTGATCGAATTTAATGACCTCATTCACCTTTGGCATTTCTTTATTTGCGACTCACTCAAATTATAAGGTGAGATATTTTTGTATTTTTCTAAACTAATTTTTATTTTATAAAAGTATACAACAAATTTCTAGTATTTATTGTATTTGATATTTGCTTTTGACCGCTGCAAATAATTTCCAGCGAATGTTTCCTGTGGAAGAATTTACTGGTATTCCTAGAAGCCACGTCATTCTTCAAAGATGTAAAGGGTTGGACGTGCCATTTGTCATTTACAGTGCAAAGAGGATTTCCCTGCTTACTGAGCACTACAAAGAGCTCCAGTGTTTTCCCTCATCGATTGCCTTAAGGTTTGTTTTTTAAAACTAAGTTTTCTGGCTAAATTAATTTTATTCTTAACATTCGTTTTTAATACATGGTTTTCATTAATGTTTACAAATGTCATGGATTTTTTCGTTTATAGTTCTTTCCTCTGTTATTTTCTCGGGATTGTTTGAATCTTTCCCAGTTTCGTTAAAACTCTTACTCCAAGGTTTTCTTGAAAAATTTTTCCCGAAATTTTTCTTGGCAGTCTTATTTTTCATAAAGATTCTTTTAAAATTCATGAATCTAGAACAGAGTGGACAAATTAAAAAAACAACTGCTACGAAATCTGTCTGGACGCCCTTTTTTAAGAAAATCTGTTAAGACGTCCTGGTTTTTTCTTAATTTCACATTATTTCCCTTTATTTTCGAGATTTCTCGCAGAGTGTTTAGGACAACAGTCGCGTCGAATTTAATGACGTATTTCAACTTTTGGCATTTCTTTATTTGAGACTTATTCAATTTATAAGGTGAGCTATTTTCGTATGTTTTTTAAACTTTAAAATTTTATAAATTTATATAACAATGCTATGGTATTTATTGAATTTATATTTGATAATTGCTTTTGATCAATCGGAAATAATTTCCAGGGAATGTGTCCTGTTGAAGAATGTACTAGTATTCCAACATGCCACTTCACATTCTTCAAAGTAGTAAAGAGTCATTTGTTATTTACATAACAAAGAGGATTTTCACGCATGCTAAACACTACAAAGAGCTCCAGTTTTTTCTCTTATCTATTTCCTTAATGTTTATTTTTTAAAGTGCAAAAGTTTTCAATCCAAATATTAATTTTATTCTTAACATTAGTTTTTAAAACATGGTTTTTTTATTAGTATTTATAAATGTCAGGGATCTTTTTCGTTTATAGTTCTATTTCCTATGTTTATTTCTTTTGAATTGTCTTATTTACGTTCGTACTCGTATTCCAAAGTTCTTGTCGCCAATTTTTTTCATTTGAAAGTGTTTTCTTGGCAGTCTTTTTGTTCCAAATTTTTTTTGGCAGCTGTTTTTCAGAATTTGGCATTTTGTTTGGAATCATGATTTCTATTTTAAAATTTTGTCGACGCCCTTTTTTATGATGTTTTTGTCGGTCGCCTATTTTTTAAAATTACCATTTCTGTTTTAAAACCAATATATGCCACATTCGCTAACCTTCACTTTTCTACTTCGGAGTTTTCTCGCCGAGAGGTCATCTTTAGAAGAACAGTCGGATCGAATTTAATGAACTTATTCAACCTTTGGCATTTCTTTATTTATGACTTACTGAAATTATAAGGTGGGCTATTTTCGTATTTATCTAATTTATTTTTTTTATAAATGTTGATAACAATATTCTAATATTTATTGAATTTTTATTTTATATTTGCTTTTGATAAATAAGAAATAATTTCCAGCGAATGTTTCCTGTGGGATGATTTACTGGTATTCCTACAAGCCACGTCATTCTTCAAGGATGTAAAGGGTTGGACGGGTCATTTGTCATTTACATTGCAAAGATGATTTCTCCTGCATATTAAACACTACAAAGAGCTCGTTTTCCCCATCGATTTCCTTAAGGTTTGTTTTTAAAATGAATGTTTTAAATCTAAATTAATTTTATTCTTAAGATTCGTTTCCTGTGGAAGAATTTACTAGTATTCCAACATGGCACGTCACATTATTCAAAGAAGTAAAGGGCCATAAAAGTAATTTGTTATTTACATAACAAAGAGCTCCAATTTTTTTCATCTATTTCCTTAAGGTTTCTTTTTTACATTGCAAATAGGATTTCCTCTGCATACTATACACTACAAAGAGCTCGTGTTTTCCCTCATCGATTTCCTTAAGGTTTGTTTTTTAAAGTGTAAGAGGTTTCAATCTAAATTAATTTTATTCTTAACATCCGTTTTTAATGCATCGTTTCAATAATGTTTACAAATGTCATGGATTTTTTCGTTCACAGTTCTTTCCTCTGTTTATTTTCTCGGGATTGTTTTAATCTTTCCCAGTTTCGTTCGGACTCTTATTCCAAGGTTTTCTTGATTTTTTTTTTTTTTTCTGAAATTTCTCTTGGCAGCCTTTTTACAAAGATTTTTTAAGATTCATGAATCTAGAACAGAGTGCCAAATTTAAAAAACAACTGCTACGAAATCTGTCTGGACGCCCTTTTCAAAGAAAATCTGTTAAGACGTCTTGGCTTTTTCTTTGACATTTTTCTTTGATTCATTATTACCCACATTCATTCACCTTACCTTTATTTCAGAGATTTCTCGCCGAGTGGTCACGTTTAGGAGAACAGTCGGATCGAATTTAATGACCTATTTCAACTTTTGGCCTTTCTTTATTTACGATTTATTCAATTTATAAGGCGAGATATTTTCATATTTTTTTACAATTTTAAAATTTTATAAATTTATAAGAATGTCATGGTATTTATTGAATTTATATTTGCTTTTGATCAATAGGAAATAATTTCCAGGGAATGTTTCCTGTGGAAGAATATACTAATATTCCAACATGGCACGTCACATTCTTCGAAGAAGTGGAGGGTCATTTGTTATTTACATAAAAGAGCTCATCCACCTTCCCTTTATTTCAGAGATTTCTCGCCGAGTGGTCACGTTTAGAACAGTCGGATCGAATTTAATGACCTATTTCCACTTTTGGAATTTCTTTATTTGCGACGTATTCAATTTATAAGGTGAGCTATTTTCATGTTTTTTAATTTTTTAAAATTTTTATAAATTTATATATCAATGTTATGGTATTGAACTTATATTTGCTTTTGATCAATGGGGAAATAATTTCGAGGGAATGTTTCCTGTGGAAGAATTTACTAATATTCCAACATGGCACGTCACATTCTTGAAAGAAGTGAAGGGTCATTTGTTATTTACGTAAAAAAGAGGTCCAATTTTTTCTCTCATCGATTTCTGTAAGATTTCTTTTTTAAAATGTAAGTTTTCAATACAAGTATTAATTTTATTATTGACATTAGTGTTGAAAACATGGTTTTTATTAGTATTTATAAATGTCAGGGATTTTTTTCGTTTATAGTTCTATTTCCTGTATATTTCTTCGGAATTATCTTAGTTACGTTCGTACTCGTATGCCAAAGTTCTTGTGGCCAATTTCTTTTACTCGAAAGTGTTCTCTTGGCCGCTCTTTTTTTCCGAAAGTTTTCTTGGCAGTCTTTTTCTTCCAAATATTTTTTGACAGCTGTTTTTCAGAATTTGGCATTTTGTTTGGAATCATGATTTCTATTTGAAAATTTTGTCGACGCCCTTTTTTTATGATTGTGTCGGTCGCCTATCTTTTAAAATTATCATTTCTGTTTTATAACCAATATATGCCACATTCGCTAACCTTCACTTTTCTAATTCGGAGTTTTCTCGCCGAGAGGTCATCTTTAGGAGAACAGTCGGATCGAATTTAATGACCTTATTCAACCTTTGGCATTTCTTTATTTGAGACTTACTCAAATTATAAGGTGGGCTATTTTCGTTTTTATCTAAATTATTTTTTTTATAAGTGTCGATGACAATATTCTAGTATTTATTGAATTTTTATTTTATATTTGCTTTTGATCAATAGGAAATAATTTCCAGCGAACGTTTCCTGTGGAAGAATTTACTTGTATCCCTACAAGCCACGTCATTCTTCAAGGATGTAAGGGGTTGGACGGGTCATCTGCCATTTACATTGCAAAGAGGATTTCCCCTGCATACTAAACACTTCAAAGAGCTCCAGTGTTTTCCCTCATCGATTTTCTTAAGGTTTGTTTTTGAAAGTGTAAGAGTTTTAAATCCAAATTAATTATATTCTTAATATTCGTTTCCTGTGGAAGAATTTACTAGTATTCCAACATGGCACGTCACGTCACTAATTTTTAGTTTGTAAATGTATATAACAATTTTCTAATATTTATTGTATTTGATTTTGATCAATAGGAAATAATTTCCAGCGAATGTTTCCTGTTGAAGAATTTACTGGTATTCCTAGAAGCCACGTCATTCTCCAAAGATGTAAAGGGTTGGACGTGTCATTTACATTGTAAAGAGGATTTCCCTTGCATATTAAACACTACAAAGAGGTAGTTTTCCCTCATCGATTTCCTTAAGGTTTGTTTTTTAAAGTGTAAGAAGTTTCAATCTAAATTAATTTTATTCTTAACATTCGTTTTTAATACATGGTTTTCAATAATGTTTACTAATGTCATGGATTTTTTTCGTTCATAGTTCTTTCCTCTCTTTATTTTCTCGGGATTGTTTTAATTTTTCCCAGTTTCGTTCGGACTCTTATTCCAAGGTTTTCTTGAATTTTTTTTTCCGAAGTTTCTCTTGGCAGCCTTTTTTTACAAAGATTTTTTTAAGAATCATTAATGTAGAACAGTGCCAAATTTAAAAAACTGCTACGAAATCTGCCTGGACGCCCTTTTCAAAGAAAATCTGTTAAGACGTCCTGGTTTTTCTTTGATTCATTATTACCCACATTCATTCACCTTCCCTTTATTTCAGATTTCTCGCCGAGTGGTCACGTTTAGGAGAACAGTCGGATCGAATTTAATGACCTATTTCAACTTTTGGCATTTCTTTATTTACGACTTATTGAATGTATAAGGTGAACTATGTTTGTATTTTTTAATTTTTTTTAATTTTTTAAATTTTTTAAATTTTATAAATTAATATAACAAAGTTATGGTATTTATTGAATTTATATTTGCTTTTGATCAATGGGAAATAATTTCCAGGGAATGTTTCCTGTGGAAGAATATACTAATATTCCAACATGGCACGTCACATTCTTCAAAGAAGTGAAGGGTCATTTGTTATTTACGTAAAAAAAGAGCAACTCTTTTTCTCATTGATTTCTGTACGGTTTCTTTTTTAAAGTGTCAGTTTTCAATCCAAATATTAATTTTATTATTAACATTAGTGTTTAAACCTTTTTTTTTATTAGTATTTATAAATGTCAGGGTTTTTTTTTTGTTTGTAGTTCTATTTCCTATGTTTATTTCTTCGGAATTGTCTTAGTTACGTTCGTACTCGTATCCCAAAGTTTGTGTGGGCAATTTTTTTTACTCGAAAGTGTTCTCTTGGCAGATCTTTTTTTCCGAAAGTTTTCTTGGCAGTCTTTTTTTTTTTTTTTCCAAATCTTTTGGGCAGCTGTTTTTCAGAATTTGGCATTTTGTTTGGAATCGTGATTTCTATTTGAAAACTTTGTATGGACCCCCTTTTTTTTTGTTCGAAACTTTGTCTGGACGCCCTTTATTTTTTTATTCGAAACTTTGTCTGGACGCCCTTTATTTTTTGTTCGAAACTTTGTCTGGACGCCTTTTTTTATTTTGTTCTAAACTTTGTCTGGACGCCCTTTTTTTATTTTGTTCGAAACTTTGTCTGGACGCCCTTTTTTTATTTTGTTCGAAACTTTGTCTGGACGCCCTTTTTTTTTGTTCGAAACTTTGTTTGGACGCCCTTTTTTTTTGTTCGAAACTTTGTTTGGACGTCCTGTTTCGTTCAAACTTTGTTTGGACGTCCTGTTTCGTTCGAAACTTTGTTTGGACGTCCTGTTTCGTTCGAAACTTTGTTTGGACGTCCTGTTTCGTTCGAAACTTTGTTTGGACGTCCTGTTTCGTTCGAAACTTTGTTTGGACGTCCTGTTTCGTTCGAAACTTTGTTTGGACGTCCTGTTTCGTTCGAAACTTGTTTGGACGTCCTGTTTCGTTCGAAACTTTGTTTGGACGTCCTGTTTCGTTCGAAACTTTGTTTGGACGCCCTGTTTCGTTCGAAACTTTGTTTGGACGTCCTGTTTCGTTCGAAACTTTGTTTGGACGCCCTGTTTCGTTCGAAACTTTGTTTGGACGCCCTGTTTCGTTCGAAACTTTGTTTGGACGCCCTGTTTCGTTCGAAACTTTGTTTGGACGCCCTGTTTCGTTCGAAACTTTGTTTGGACGCCCTGTTTCGTTCGAAACTTTGTTTGGACGCCCTGTTTCGTTCGAAACTTTGTTTGGACGCCCTGTTTCGTTCGAAACTTTGTTTGGACGCCCCTGTTTCGTTCGAAACTTTGTTTGGACGCCCTGTTTCGTTCGAAACTTTGTTTGGGACGCCCTGTTTCGTTCGAAAACTTTGTTTGGACGCCCTGTTTCGTTCGAAACTTTGTTTGGACGCCCTGTTTCGTTCGAAACTTTGTTTGGACGCCCTGTTTCGTTCGAAACTTTGTTTGGACGCCCTGTTTCGTTCGAAACTTTGTTTGGGACGCCCTGTTTCGTTCGAAACTTTGTTTGGACGCCCTGTTTCGTTCGAAACTTTGTTTGGACGCCCTGTTTCGTTCGAAACTTTGTTTGGACGCCCGTTTCGTTCGAAACTTGTGTTTGGACGCCCTGTTTCGTTCGAAACTTTGTTTGGACGCCCTGTTTCGTTCGAAACTTTGTTTGGACGCCCTGTTTCGTTCGAAACTTTGTTTGGACGCCCTGTTTCGTTCGAAACTTTGTTTGGACGCCCTGTTTCGTTCGAAACTTTGTTTGGACGCCCTGTTTCGTTCGAAACTTTGTTTGGACGCCCTGTTTCGTTCGAAACTTTGTTTGGACGCCCTGTTTCGTTCGAAACTTGTTTGGACGCCCTGTTTCGTTCGAAACTTTGTTTGGACGCCCTGTTTCGTTCGAAACTTGTTTGGACGCCCTGTTTCGTTCGAAACTTTGTTTGGACGCCCTGTTCGTTCGAAACTTTGTTTGGACGCCCTGTTTCGTTCGAAACTTTGTTTGGACGCCCTGTTTCGTTCGAAACTTTGTTTGGACGCCCTGTTTCGTTCGAAACTTTGTTTGGACGCCCTGTTTCGTTCGAAACTTTGTTTGGACGCCCTGTTTCGTTCGAAACTTTGTTTGGACGCCCTGTTTCGTTCGAAACTTTGTTTGGACGCCCTGTTTCGTTCGAAACTTTGTTTGGACGCCCTGTTTCGTTCGAAACTTTGTTTGGACGCCCTGTTTCGTTCGAAACTTTGTTTGGACGCCCTGTTTCGTTCGAAACTTTGTTTGGACGCCCTGTTTCGTTCGAAACTTTGTTTGGACGCCCTTTCGTTCGAAACTTTGTTTGGACGCGCTGTTTCGTTCGAAACTTTGTTTGGACGCGCTGTTTCGTTCGAAACTTTGTTTGGACGCGCTGTTTTCGTTCGAAACTTTGTTTGGACGCGCTGTTTCGTTCGAAACTTTGTTTGGACGCGCTGTTTCGTTCGAAACTTTGTTTGGACGCGCTGTTTCGTTCGAAACTTTGTTTGGACGCGCTGTTCGTTCGAAACTTTGTTTGGACGCGCTGTTTCGTTCGAAACTTTGTTTGGACGCGCTGTTTCGTTCGAAACTTGTTTGGACGCGCTGTTTCGTTCGAAACTTTGTTTGGACGCGCTGTTTCGTTCGAAACTTTGTTTGGACGCGCTGTTTCGTTCGAAACTTTGTTTGGACGCGCTGTTTCGTTCGAAACTTTGTTTGGACGCGCTGTTTCGTTCGAAACTTTGTTTGGACGCGCTGTTTCGTTCGAAACTTTGTTTGGACGCGCTGTTTCGTTCGAAACTTTGTTGGACGCGCTGTTTCGTTCGAAACTTTGTTTGGACGCGCTGTTTCGTTCGAAACTTTGTTTGGACGCGCTGTTTCGTTCGAAACTTTGTTTGGACGCGCTGTTTCGTTCGAAACTTTGTTTGGACGCGCTGTTTCGTTCGAAACTTTGTTTGGACGCGCTGTTTTCGTTCGAAACTTTGTTTGGACGCGCTGTTTTCGTTCGAAACTTTGTTTGGACGCGCTGCTTTCGTTCGAAACTTTGTCGGGACGCGCTGTTTTCGTTCGAAACTTTGTTTGGACGCGCTGTTTTCGTTCGAAACTTTGTCGGGACGCGCTGTTTTCGTTCGAAACTTTGTCGGGACGCGCTGTTTTCGTTCGAAACTTTGTCGGGACGCGCTGTTTTCGTTCGAAACTTTGTCGGGACGCGCTGTTTTCGTTCGAAACTTTGTCGGGACGCCCTGTTTTTGTTCGAAACTTTGTCGGGACGCCCTGTTTCGTTCGAAACTTTGTTTGGACGCCCTGTTTCGTTCGAAACTTTGTTTGGACGCCCTGTTTCGTTCGAAACTTTGTTTGGACGCCCTGTTTCGTTCGAAACTTTGTTTGGACGCCCTGTTTCGTTCGAAACTTTGTTTGGACGCCCTGTTTCGTTCGAAACTTTGTTTGGACGCCCTGTTTCGTTCGAAACTTTGTTTGGACGCCCTGTTTCGTTCGAAACTTTGTTTGGACGCCCTGTTTCGTTCGAAACTTTGTTTGGACGCCCTGTTTCGTTCGAAACTTTGTTTGGACGCCCTGTTTCGTTCGAAACTTTGTTTGGACGCCCTATTTCGTTCGAAACTTTGTTTGGACGCCCTGTTTCGTTCGAAACTTTGTTTGGACGCCCTGTTTCGTTCGAAACTTTGTTTGGACGCCCTGTTTCGTTCGAAACTTTGTTTGGACGCCCTGTTTCGTTCGAAACTTTGTTTGGACGCCCTGTTTCGTTCGAAACTTTGTTTGGACGCCCTGTTTCGTTCGAAACTTTGTTTGGACGCCCTGTTTCGTTCGAAACTTTGTTTGGACGCCCTGTTTCGTTCGAAACTTTGTTTGGACGCCCTGTTTCGTTCGAAACTTTGTTTGGACGCCCTGTTTCGTTCGAAACTTTGTTTGGACGCCCTGTTTCGTTCGAAACTTTGTTTGGACGCCCTGTTTCGTTCGAAACTTTGTTTGGACGCCCTGTTTCGTTCGAAACTTTGTTTGGACGCCCTGTTTCGTTCGAAACTTTGTTTGGACGCCCTGTTTCGTTCGAAACTTTGTTGGACGCCCTGTTTCGTTCGAAACTTTGTTTGGACGCCCTGTTTCGTTCGAAACTTTGTTTGGACGCCCTGTTTCGTTCGAAACTTTGTTTGGACGCCCTGTTTCGTTCGAAACTTTGTTTGGACGCCCTGTTTCGTTCGAAACTTTGTTTGGACGCCTGTTTCGTTCGAAACTTTGTTTGGACGCGCTGTTTCGTTCGAAACTTTGTTTGGACGCCTGTTTCGTTCGAAACTTTGTTTGGACGCGCTGTTTCGTTCGAAACTTTGTTTGGACGCGCTGTTTCGTTCGAAACTTTGTTTGGACGCGCTGTTTCGTTCGAAACTTTGTTTGGACGCGCTGTTTCGTTCGAAACTTTGTTTGGACGCGCTGTTCGTTCGAAACTTTGTTTGGACGCGCTGTTTCGTTCGAAACTTTGTTTGGACGCGCTGTTTCGTTCGAAACTTTGTTTGGACGCGCTGTTTCGTTCGAAACTTTGTTTGGACGCGCTGTTTCGTTCGAAACTTTGTTTGGACGCGCTGTTTCGTTCGAAACTTTGTTTGGACGCGCTGTTTCGTTCGAAACTTTGTTTGGACGCGCTGTTTCGTTCGAAACTTTGTTTGGACGCGCTGTTTCGTTCGAAACTTTGTTTGGACGCGCTGTTTCGTTCGAAACTTTGTTTGGACGCGCTGTTTCGTTCGAAACTTTGTTTGGACGCGCTGTTTCGTTCGAAACTTTGTTTGGACGCGCTGTTTCGTTCGAAACTTTGTTTGGACGCGCTGTTTCGTTCGAAACTTTGTTTGGACGCGCTGTTTCGTTCGAAACTTTGTTTGGACGCGCTGTTTCGTTCGAAACTTTGTTTGGACGCGCTGTTTCGTTCGAAACTTTGTTTGGACGCGCTGTTTCGTTCGAAACTTTGTTTGGACGCGCTGTTTCGTTCGAAACTTTGTTTGGACGCGCTGTTTCGTTCGAAACTTTGTCGGACGCGCTGTTTTGTTCGAAACTTTGTTTGGACGCGCTGTTTCGTTCGAAACTTTGTCGGGACGCGCTGTTTTCGTTCGAAACTTTGTCGGACGCGCTGTTTTCGTTCGAAACTTTGTCGGGACGCGCTGTTTTTGTTCGAAACTTTGTCGGGACGCTGTTTTTGTTCGAAACTTTGTCGGACGCCTGTTTTTGTTCGAAACTTTGTCGGGACGCCTGTTTTTGTTCGAAACTTTGTCGGGACGCCCTGTTTTTGTTCGAAACTTTGTCGGGACGCCCTGTTTTTGTTCGAAACTTTGTCGGGACGCCCTGTTTTTGTTCGAAACTTTGTCGGGACGCCCTGTTTTTGTTCGAAACTTTGTCGGGACGCCCTGTTTTTGTTCGAAACTTTGTCGGGACGCCCTGTTTTTGTTCGAAACTTTGTCGGGACGCCCTGTTTTTGTTCGAAACTTTGTCGGGACGCCCTGTTTTTGTTCGAAACTTTGTCGGGACGCCCTGTTTTTGTTCGAAACTTTGTCGGGACGCCCGTTTTTGTTCGAAACTTTGTCGGGACGCCCTGTTTTTGTTCGAAACTTTGTCGGGACGCCCTGTTTTTGTTCGAAACTTTGTCGGGACGCCCTGTTTTTGTTCGAAACTTTGTCGGGACGCCCTGTTTTTGTTCGAAACTTTGTCGGGACGCCCTGTTTTTGTTCGAAACTTTGTCGGGACGACCTTTTCTATTCTGATTGTGTTGGTCGCCTATCTTTTAAAATTACCCTTTTTTTTTAGAACCAATATATGCCACATTCGCTAACCTTCACTTTTCTTCTACGGATTTTTCTCGCGAGATGTCATCTTTAGGAGAACAGTCGGATCGAATTTATTGACCTTATTCAACCTTTGGCATTTCTTTATTTGTGACTTATTGAAATTATAAGGTGGGCTATTTTCGTATTTATCTAAATTATTTTTTTTATAAATGTTGATAATCTATTATTTATTGAATTTTTATTGTATATTTGCTTTTGATCAATAGGAAATAATTTCCAGCGAATGTTTCCTGTAGAAGAATTTACTGGTATTCCTACAACCCACGTCATTCTTCAAGGATGTAAAGGGTTCGACGGGTCATTTGTCATTTACATTGCAAAGAGGATTTCTCCTGCATACTAAACACTACAAAGCTCGTGTTTTCCCCCATCGATTTCTTTAAGGTTTGTTTTTAAAGTGAAAGTTTTAAATCTAAATTAATTTTATTCTTAAGATTCGTTTCCTGTGGAAGAATTTACTAGTATTCCAACATGGCACGTCACATTATTCAAAGAAGTAAAGGGCCATAAAAGTAATTTGTTATTTACATAACAAAGAGCTCCAATTTTTTCTCATCGATTTCCTTAAGGTTTCTTTTTTACATTGCAAAGAGGATTTCCTCTGCATACTATGCACTACAAAGAGCATGTGTTTTCCCTCATCGATTTCCTTAAGGTTTGTTTTTTAAAGTGTAAGAGGTTTTAATCTAAATTAATTTTATTCTTAACATCCGTTTTTAATGCATCGTTTTCAATAATGTTTACAAATGTCATGGATTTTTTCGTTCACAGTTCTTTCCTCTGTTTATTTTCTCGGGATTGTTTTAATCTTTCCCAGTTTCGTTCGGACTCTTATTTCAAGGTTTTCTTGAATTTTTTTTTTTTACGAAATTTTCTCTTGGCAGCCATTTTTACCAAGATTTTTTTAAGAATCATGAATCTAGAACAGAGTGCCAAATTTAAAAAAACAACTGCTACGAAATCTGTCTGGACGCCCTTTTCTAAGAAAATCTGTTAAGACGTCCTGGTTTTTTCTTAATTTGACATTTTTCTTGATTCATTATTACCCACATTCATTCACCGTCCCTTTATTTCCGAGATTTCTCGCCGAGTGGTCACGTTTAGAACAGTCGGATCGAATTTAATGACCTATTTCAAGTTTTCGCATTTCTTTATTTGCAACTTATTCAATTTATAAGGAGAGATTTTCGTATTTTTTTAAATTTTTAAAATTTTATAAATTTATAAGAATGTCATGGTATTTATTGAATTTATATTTGATATTTGCTTTTGATCAATAGGAAATAATTTCCAGGGAATGTTTCCTGTGGAAGAATATACTAATATTCCAACATGGCACGTCACATTCTTCAACGAAGTGAAAGGTCATTTGTTATTTACATAAAAAAGAGCTCATCCACCTTCCCTTTATTTCAGAGATTTCTCGCCGAGTGGTCGTTTAGAACAGTCGGATCGAATTTAATGACCTATTTCAACTTTTGGAATTTCTTTATTTGCGACTTATTCAATTTATAAGGAGCTATTTTCATATTTTTTAATTTTTTAAAATTTTATAAATGTATATAACAATGTTATGGTATTGAACTTATATTTGCTTTTGATCAATGGGGAAATAATTTCGAGGGAATGTTTCCTGTGGAAGAATTTACTAATATTCCAACATGGCACGTCACATTATTGAAATAAGTGAAGGGTCATTTGTTATTTATGTAAAAAAGAGCTCCAATTTTTTCTCTCATCGATTTCTGTAAGGTTTCTTTTTTAAAGTGTAAGTTTTCAATCCAAATATGAATTTTATTAACATTAGTGTTTAAAACATGGTTGTTTTATTAGTATTTATAAATGTCATGGATTTTTTTTCGTTTATGGTTCTATTTCCTATGTTCATTTCTTCGGCATTGTCTTAGTTACGTTCGTACTCGTATGCCAAAGTTCTTGTGGCCAATTTCTTTTACTCGAAAGTGTTCTCTTGGCCGCTCTTTTTTTCCGAAAGTTTTCTTGGCAGTCTTTTTCTTCCAAATATTTTTTGATAGCTGTTTTTCAGAATTTGACATTTTGTTTGGAATCATGATTTCTATTTGAAAATTTTGTCGACGCCCTTTTTTTATGATTGTGTCGGTCGCCTATCTTTTAAAATTATCATTTCTGTTTTAGAACCAATATATGCCACATTCGCTAACCTTCACTTTTCTAATTCGGAGTTTTCTCGCCTTGAGGTCATCTTTAGGAGAACAGTCGGATCGAATTTAATGACCTTATTCAACCTTTGGCATTTCTTTATTTGCGACTTACTGAAATTATAAGGTGGGCTATTTTCGTTTTTATCTAAATTATTTTTTTTATAAGTGTTAACAATATTCTAGTATTTATTGAATTTTTATTTGATATTTGCTTTTGATGAATAGGAAATAATTTCCAGCGAATGTTTCCTGTGGAAGAATTTACTTGTATTCCTACAAGCCACGTCATTCTTCAAGGATGTAAGGGGTTGGACGGGTCATCTGCCATTTACATTGCAAAGAGGATTTCTCCTGCATACTAAACACTACAAAGAGCTCCAGTGTTTTCCCTCATCGATTTTCTTAATGTTTGTTTTTTAAAGTGTAAGAGTTTTAAATGCAAATTAATTTTATTAACATTCGTTTCCTGTAGAAGAATTTACTAGTATTCCAACATGGCACGTCACTTTCTTCAAAGTAAAGGGTCAGAAGGGTCATTTGTCATTTATATAACAAAGGATTTTCATGTATGCTAAACACTACAGAGAGCTCCAGTTTTTTCTCATCGATTTCCTTAAGGTTTCTTTTTTAAAGTTTAAGTTTTCAATCCAAATATCAATTTTATTCTTAACATTAGTTTTTAAAACTTGGTTTTTTATTAATATTTATAAATGTCAAGGATTTTTTGTTTATAGTTCTATTTCCACTGTTTATTTCTTCAGAATTGTCTTAGTTACGTTCGTACTCTTATTCCAAAGTTCTTGTGGCTAATTTTTTTTATTCGATAGTTTTCTCTTGGCAGTTTTTTCCAAATAGCTTTTGGCAGCTGTTTTCAGAATTTGGCATTTTGTTTGGAATCATAATTTCTATTTTAAAATTTTGTCGACGCCCTTTTTTGTTCTGAAAACTTTGTCGGGACGCCCTTTTTTATGATTGTGTCGGTCACCTATTTTTTAAAATTACCATTTCTGTTTTAGAACCATTATATGCCACATTCGCTAACGTTCACTTTCCTACTTCTGAGTTTTCTCGCCGAGAGGTCACCTGTAGGAGAACAGTCAGATCGAATTTAATGACCTTATTCAACCTTTGGCATTTCTTTATTTGCGACTTACTCATATTATAAGGTGAGCTATTTTCGTATTTTTCTAAACTAATTTTTATTTTGTAAATGTATATAACAATTTTCTAGTATTTATTGTATTTGATATTTGCTTTTGATCGCTGCAAATAATTTCTAGCGAATGTTTTCTGTGGAAGAATTTACTGATATTCCTAGAAGCCACGTCATTCTTCAAAGATGTAAATGGTTGGACGTGCCATTTGTCATTTACATTGCAAAGGGGATTTCCCCTGCATACTGAACACTACAAAGAGCTTCAGTGTTTTCCCTCATCGATTGCCTTAAGGTTTGTTTTTTAAAACTAAGAGTTTTCTGGCTAAATTAATTTTGTTCTTAACATTCGTTTTTAATACATGGTTTTCATTAATGTTTACAAATGTCATGGATTTTTTCGTTCATAGTTCTTTCCTCTGTTTATTTTCTCGAGATTGTTTTAATCTTTCCCAGTTTCGTTCGGTCTCTTACTACAAGGTTTTCTTGAAATTCTTTTTTCCGAAATTTTTCTTGCCAGCCTTTTTTTTTTTATAAAGATATTTTTCAGTCATGAATCTAGAACAGTGTCAAATTCAAAAAACAACTGCTACGAAATCTGTCTGGACGCCCTTTTTTAAGAAAATCTGTTAAGACGTCCTGGTTTTTTCTTAATTTGACATTATTTCCCTTTATTTGCGAGATTTCTCGCAGAGTGGTCACGTTTATGACAACAGTCGCATCGAATTTAACGACGTATTTCAACTTTTGGCATTTCTTTATTTGCGACTTATTCAATTTATAAGGTGAGCTATTTTCATATTTTTTTAAACTTTTAAAATTTTATAAATGTATATAACAATGTTATGGTATTTATTGAATTTATATTTGATATTTGCTTTTTATTAATAGGAAATAATATCCAGGGAATGTTTCCTGTGGAAGAATTTACTAGTATTCCAACATGCCACTTCACATTCTTCAAAGAAGTAAAGGGTCATTTGTTATTTACATTAACAAAGAATTTTGATGCATGCTAAACACTACAAAGAGCTCCAGTCTTTTCTCTCATCGATTTCTTTAAGGTTTCTTTTTTAAAGTGTAAGTTTTCAATCCAAATATTAATTTTATTAGCATTATTTTTTAAGTGTTTTTTATTAGTATTTATAAACGTCAGGAATTTTTTCTTTTATAGTTCTATTTCCTATGTTTATTTCTTCGGAATTGTCTTAGTTACGTTCGTACTCGTATTCCAATGTTGTTGTGGGCAATTTCTTTTATTCGAAAGTGTTCTCTTGGCAGCTCTTTTTTTTCCATATTTTTCTTGGCAGTCTTTTTGTTCCAAATATTTTGGGCAGATGTTTTTTAGAATTTCACATTTTGTTTGGAATCATGATTTCTATTTTAAAATTTTGTCGACGCCCTTTTTTGTTCTAAACTTTGTCGGGACGCCCTTTTTTATTATGATTGTGTCGGTCGCCTATTTTTTAAAATTACCATTTCCGTTTTAGAACCAGTATATGCCACATTCGCTAACCTTCACTTTTCTAATTCCGAGTTTTCTCGCCGAGAGGTTCATCTTTAGGAGAACAGTCGGATCGAATTTTATGACCTTATTCAACCTTTGGCCTTTCTTTATTTGCGACTTACTGAAATTATAAGGTGGGCTATTTTCGAATTTTTCTAAATTAATTTTTTTTATAAATATTAACAATATTCTAGTGTTTGAATTTTTATTTTATATTTGCTTTTGATCAATAGGAAATAATTTCCAGCGAATGTTTCCTGTGGAAGAATTTACTTGTATTCCTACAAGGCACGTCATTCGTCAATCATGTAAGGGGTAGGACGGGTCATCTGCCATTTACATTGCAAAGAGGATTTCCCCTGCATACTAAACACTACTAAGAGCTCTAGCGTTTTCCCTCTTCGATTTCCTTAAGGTTTGTTTTTTAAAGTGTAAGAGTTTTCAATCGAAATTAATTTTATTCTTAACATTAGTTTTTAAAACAAGGTTCTTTATTAATATTTATAAATGTCAGGGATAATTTTATTTAGTTCTATTTCCAGTGTTTATTTCTTCGGAATTGTCTTAGTTACGTTCGTACTCTTATTCCAAAGTTCTTGTGGCTAATTTTTTTTATTCGAGTGTTCTCTTGGTAGTTTTTTCCAAATAATTTTTGGCAGCTGTTTTTCTGAATTTGGCATTTTGTTTGGAATCATAATTTCTATTTTAAAATTTTGTCGACGCCCTTTTTTGTTCTGAAAACTTTGTCGGGACGCCCTTTTTTATGAGTGTCGGTCGCCTATTTTTTAAAATTACCATTTCTGTTTTAGAACTATTATATGCCACATTCGCTAACCTTCTTTTCTACTTCGAGTTTTCTCGCCGAGAGGTCACCTGTAGGAGAACAGTCGGATCGAATTTAATGACCTCATTCAACCTTTGGCATTTCTTTATTTGCGACTGTCAAATTATAAGGTGAGCTATTTTCGTATTTTTCTAAACTAATTTTTATTTTATAAATGTATATAACAATTTTCTAGTATTTATTGTATTTGATATTTGCTTTTGATCGCTGCAAATAATTTCCAGCGAATGTTTGCTGTGGAAGAATTTACTGATATTCCTAGAAGCCACGTTATTCTTCATAGATGTGAAGGGTTGGACGTGTCATTTGTCATTTACATTGCAAAGAGGATATCCCCTGCATACTAAACCTTAAGAGCTCCAGTATTTTCCCTCATCGATTGCCTTAAGGTTTGTTTTTTAAAACTGTAAGAGTTTTCAATGTAAATTAATTTTAATCTTAACATTCGTTTTTAATACATGGTTTTCATTAATGTTTACAAATGTCATGGATGTTTTCGTTTAGTTCTTTCCTCTGTTTTTCTCTGGATTGTTTTAATCTTTCCCAGTTTCGTTCGGACTCTTACTCTAAGGTTTTCTTGAATGTTTTTTTTTTCCGAAATTTCTCTTGGCAATCTTTTGTACAAAGATTTTTTTAAAAATCATGAATCTAGAACAGAGTGCCAAATTTAAGAAGCTGCTACGAAATCTGTCTGGACGCCCTTTTCTAAGAAAATCTGTTAAGACGTCCTTGTTTTTTCTTATTTTGACATTTTACTTTTTGATTCATTATTACCCACTTTCATTCACCTTCCCTTTATTTCAGAGATTTCTCGCCGAGTGGTCACGTTTAGGAGAAAAGTTGGCTCCAATTTAATGACTTATTTCAACATGTGGCATTTCTTTATTTCTTTATTTCTTTATTCAATGTATAAGGAGTTATTTTCGTATTTTTTAAATTTTTTTAAATTTTATAAATGTATATAAGAATGTTATGGTATTTATTGAATTTATTTGATATTTGTTTTTGATCAATAGGAAATAATTTCCAGGGAATGCTTCCTGTGGAATAATTTACTTGTATTCCAACTTGCCACGTCATTCTTCAAAGTAGTGAAGGGTAATTTTTTACGTTACAAACAGGAGTTTCATGCATACTGAACACTACGAAGAGTTCGTTTTTTTTTTCTCATCGATTTCTTGAAGTTTTTTTTTTTAAAGGGTAAGTGTTTTCAATCCAAAATAATTTTATTCTTAACATTTATTTTTAATACATGGCTTTTATTAGTATTTCTAATTGTCTGGTGTTTTTTCGTTTATAGTTTTCTTTTTTTTTTCTTCGGAAATGTTTTAAGCTTTGCCAATTACTTTACGACTCGTACTCCAAATTTCTCGTGGCCAATTTTTTTATTCTAAATTTTTCTCTTGGTAGTAATTATTTTCCGGAATTTTCCTGGCAATCTTTTTTTCTAAATATTTCTTGGTAGTTAGTTTCCCAAATGTATCATTTTTCTTTTGGATTCATGACTTCTGCACTAAAAATGTATCGGAACGCCCTTTTTTTAAATTTTGTCGGGACACGCATTTTTTTTAAATTGGGCATTTCTGTTTTAAAATCCATATTTGCCACATTCGCTCATCTTCTCTTTTCTATTTCAATTTTTTCGCCGAGAAATCACCTTCAGGAGAACAGCCCGATCGAATTTAATCACCTAATACAACCTTTGGCATTTCTATATTTGCGACTTCTCTAATTATAAGGTTAGCTATTTCCTAACTTTTCTTTATTATTTTTAAAATTAGATGAATTTATATTGCAATATCTAGTTCTAGTATTTCATGAATTTATATTTAATATTTGCTTTTGCTCAATAGGAAATAATTTCCAGCGAATGTCTCCTGTGGAAGAACTTCCTAGTATTCCAACATTTTACGTCACAATCTTTAACGATGTAAAGGGTCAGACGGGTAATTTGTCATTTACTTTGCAAAGAGGAATTTTCTGCATACTAAAGCACTACGAAGAGCTCGTTTTTTCTCATCGATTTCCTTAAGGTTTGTTTTTTAAAGTGTAAAAGTTTTCAATCCAAATTTTAATTTTATTCTTAACATTCATTTTTAATACATTTTTTCATTAGTGTTTATTAATGTCGTGGATTTTTTCGTTTATTGTTCTATTTTCTTGGAAATTTAATCTTTCCCAGTTTCGTTCGGACTCGTACTCCAAGGTTCTCTAGAAGAAAAAAAAATTTTCCCGAAAGTTCTCTTGGCAGTCTTTTTTTTTAGGATTTCTTTGCAGCTGTTTTTTAAATTTTGCATTATGTTCTAGACTCGTAATGAAAAAAAAAGTCTGGATGCCCCTTTTTGTAAAAAAAAAAAAAAAAAAAAAAAAAAAAAACTGTCAGGCAGGACTCGCTAGTTTTTAGAATTGGGCATTTTTCTTCGATTCATTATTACCCACATTCACACTTCTTCCTTTCTCTATTTCCAAGGTTTCTCGCCGCGTGTTCACGTTTAGGATAACAGTCGGATCTTTTTTAATGACCTAATACAACCTTTGGCATGTCTTTATTTGCGACTTGCTCAAATCATAAGGTGAGCTATTTTCATATTTTTCTAATTGAATTTTTAAAATTATATAAATTTATATAACAATATTCTAGTATTTATTATTTATATTTGATATTTGCTTTTGATCAATAGGAAATAATTTCCAGCGAATGTTTCCTATGGAAGAATTTACTATTAATCCAACATGCCACGTCACATTTTTTAAAGATGTGAAGGGTCGGATGGGTGATTTGTTATTTACATTGGCAAGAGGATTAACCTGCATACTAAATGCTACAAAGAGGTCCAGTGGTATATCTCATCTATTTCCATGAGGTTTGTTTTTTAAAGCGTACTTTTTTCAATCCAAATAAATTTTATTCTTAACATTGTTTTGAAACGTATGGTATATTAGTATTTAGAAATCTTTTTTTTTTTTTTCGTTTATAGTTCTATTTCGCATTTATTTCCTCGGAATTGTTTTAATCTTTGGTAGTTACGTTCGGACTCTTATTCCAAATTTCTGTTGGCCTTTTTTTTTCCAAAGATTTCTTGGCAACTGTTATTCCAAAATTTGCATTTTGTTTTAGATTCAATGTTTGTTCTAAACTTCTGTCGGAACGCCCTTTTTCTAAGTTAGGCATTTAACTGGAGAAAAGTCGTATTAAACTTAACAACCAAATAAAACATTTGACCCCCCCCCCCCCCCGACCTACTCAAATCATAAGGTGAGCAATTATTTTCATAGTTTTCTTAATGTTTAAAATTCTAAGTTTATATTGCAATGTCTAGTATTCAGTGAATTTAAAGTTAATATTTGCTTTTGATCAACAGGAAATAATTTCTCGCGAATGTTTCCTCTGGAAGAATTTACTAGTATTCCAACATGGCACGTCACATTTTTCAAAGATGTAAAGGGTTGAACGGGTTTTGTTGTTTATATCGCAAAGAGGATTTCCATGCATGCTAAACACTACAGAGAGGTCCAGTGTTTTCTCTCTTCGATTTCCTTAGTTTGTTTTTAAAGTGCATGATTTTTCAATCCAAATATTAATTTTATTTATAAATGTCTGGTGTTTTTTCCTTTATAGTTCTATTTCCTCGGAATTGTTTTAATATTTGCGAGTTACGTTCAGACTCTTACTCCAAAGTTCTCTTGACAATTATTTTTTCCGAAAGTTCTCTTGGCAGTATTTTTTCCAAAGGTTTTTTGGCAGCTTCTTTCAGAATTTGGCCTTTTTGGGGTGGGGGGGGTTCATGATTTCTATTTTAAAACTTTGTCGGGACGCCTTTTATTTAATTTGGCATTTCTGTTTTAGAATCATTATATGCCACATTCGCTAACCTTCACTTTTCTACTTCAGAGTTTTCTTGCTGAGAGGTCACCTTTAGGAGAACAGTCGGATCGAATTTAATGACTTTATTCTACCTTTGGCATATCTTTATTTCCGACTTATTCAAACTATAAAGTGAGCTATTTTCGTATTTTTCTAGATTTTATAATTTTATAAATGTATATAACAATATTTTAGTATTTATTAAATTTGTATTTGATATTTGCTTTTGATCAATAGGAAATAATTTCCCGCGAATGTTTCCTGTGGAAGAATTTATATAGATGTAAAGGGTAGGACGGGTAATTTGTCTTTTACATTGCAAAGAGGATTTCCCCTGCATACTAAACACTGCATGGAGTTCGTGTGTTTTCCCTCATAGATTTCCTTAAGGTTTTTTAAAATGTAAGAGTTTTCAATTCAAATATTAACTTTATTTTTAACATTCGTTTTTAATCCTTTTTTTTCATTAATGTTTACCAATTTCACGGATTTTTTTCGTTTATAGTTCTTTCCTTTGTTTATTTTCTCGGAATTGTTTTAATCTTTTCCAGTTTCGTTCGTACTCGTACTCGAAGGTTCTCTTGGAGAAATATTTTTTATTCCTGAAAGTTCTCTTGGCACTCTTTTTTTAAAAGGATTTCGTGGCAGGTGTTTTTAAAATTTGGCATTCTGTTCTATATTTGATTCGTTTAACCTGTGAGGACGCCCTCGTTTTTTGACTTTGGCATTTTTCTTTTAGATTCATTATTACTCGCATTCACTCGTTCCCTTTTCTATTTCGGAGATTTGTCACCGAGTTGTCACGTTTAGGAGAACAGTCGGATCGACTTTAATGACCTAATACAACCTTTGGCATTTCTTCATTAAAAAAACAAGGAAATCGATGCGAGAGAGCTCTTCGTAGTGCTTTAGTATGCAGGGTAATACTCTTTGCAATGTAAATGACAAATTATCCATCCGGACCTTCACATCTTTGAAGAATGCAACGTGGCATGTAGGAATACTAGTAAATTCTTCCATACGAAACATTCGCGGAAAATTATTTCCTATTGATCAAAACCAAATGTCAAATAAATTCAATAAATACTAGAATTGTTATATAAATTTATATAATTTTAAAAATTAATTTAGAAAATTACGAAAATAGCTCACATTATGATTTGAGTAAGTCGCAAATGAAGAAATGCCAAAGGTTGTATTAGGTCATTAAAGTCGATCCGACTGTTCTCCTAAACGTGACAACTCGGCGACAAATCTCCGAAATAGAAAAGGGAACGAGTGAATGCGAGTAATAATGAATCTAAAAGAAAAATGCCAAAGTCAAAAAACGAGGGCGTCCTCACAGGTTAAACGAATCAAATATAGAACAGAATGCCAAATTTTAAAAACACCTGCCACGAAATCCTTTTAAAAAAAGAGTGCCAAGAGAACTTTCAGGAATAAAAAATATTTCTCCAAGAGAACCTTCGAGTACGAGTACGGACGAAACTGGAAAAGATTAAAACAATTCCGAGAAAATAAACAAAGGAAAGAACTATAAACGAAAAAAATCCGTGAAATTGGTAAACATTAATGAAAAAAAAGGATTAAAAACGAATGTTAAAAATAAAGTTAATATTTGAATTGAAAACTCTTACATTTTAAAAAACCTTAAGGAAATCTTACTGAAATCATAAGGCGAGCTATTTTCATATTTTTCTAAATGTTTTAAAATACCAAAATTTATATCGCAATATATTTTGTATTTATTAAATTATACTTAATCTTTGCTTTTAATCAATAGGAAATAAATTCCCGCGAATGGAATATTTCCTGAAAGAATGTAGTAGTAGTAGTCATGCATGGCACGTTGCATTCTTGAAAGATGTAAAGGGTCGGATGGGTCGTTTGTCGTTTACGTTCGAAGAGGATTTCCCTGCCTACTAAACACTACTCATCGATTTCCTTGAGGTTTTTTATTTTATGTTTTTTTAATATTAATATTCTGTGTAGATGTAACGTTCTTAATGTATTTTTAAATCGCATGATATTTTTATATTTTGTTTTTTTAAACATCATGGTAAGATTGCGATTGTACTCTGATTTCACATTCCATTTATTTTCTTTTATTCTCATTTTTTATCTGTTTTAGAGATCTTTCGCAAAGTTACCACTCGGAGATTTTCGTTGGAACGAATTCAATGACCCAGTAGGACCCTTTACCTTTTAGTTGTGGCTGTTATTTAAAACACGAGCTGAGCAATGTGTGTTTTAAGTAAATATCTTTTTAAAAATACAAATACTGATATTTTGCTCTATTAGAATTTCAGAAACTGCATATAGGAATTATTTATCAGCGAGGTTTCCTGTGGACTAATTTAATATTAGGCGAGTTCATATACACATTTCTTAAATTTTTTTTTTTTTTTTTTTTTTTTTTAAATCATAAAATAATTTTGTGTAGAGACGTTGCGAATAATAGGTATATATATATATATATATATATATATATATATATATATATATATAGTAATAATTAAGTTTGATTTATCTATATTCTCAAATGTTGCTGTGACTGTAAAATTGCATAAAACTGTAAATTTTCTTACTAAATTTTTAGGACAAACGTACTACATGATCCCGATCTTACGACTTGCCATTGGTACACTTTCTAAAAGAAGCATAGTGGGTGGTGCCTTTTGTGATTGTGAAGGCGCCATTTTCTTGCATACAGCGTTTTTGTCATCAGTTTGTCAGGTTTGTATTCTAAATTTCCACCCTAGTATTCTCACTTTATATCTGAACGTTAAGTGCGTGATACATCGTTTTGATTATTCAAATTTCAGTAAAACATTGATGTTTTATGCTATTTTTTTTATGTATTTGCCATTTTTTTGTATTTCAAATTTTGTGAACATTGGGGAAAAAGGCCGTGTGATTAAATTTCTTGAACACCATTTTAGCAAACCATTTCAATGGGTGGTGTGCTGAACACGAATGTATTTCCACTGCATTGAACTACTTTGCTTTTTAGCAGTGGTGGGCGCGGTACCAAAATTTGGGGGTGCGTTACGCGGTACTGCGGTACCTCAGCATGCCCAGTGCGTTACGCGGTACTGCGGTACTTTTTCAGGTCCCCCTGGTGCGTTCCGCGGTACTGCGGTACTGCACACAAGAACAACACAAGTAATAGCACATATTTTCAGAAATTGCATATCGGCGATTTCGCACCTGAACTTGATGCCATAATGGCTAAAAATCGATCTTTGTCAGAAATGTAACACACGTGCAACCGGCTCAAAAGCAAGCACTGCACTGAGGCGTTTTGATAGGATGGCAACGTAACATGTTCTGAACGAAAACTTAACGTGTCTAGAGTTAGGCTGATGCAACACACGCAGCATTCGTCTTACTGTACTCCTGTAATAAGGTTTACTTCAAAAAAAGTGTTAATTTTTTGAAAAGTCGTGTTTGTCGGTACCGCGGAAAGTACCGCGGGAAATTTGAATGCGGTAGCGGTACTGCTGTACTTTCAGCGATCCTTTGCGGTACTGCGTTATGCGGTACCGGTTTGGTAGTGCGGTAGTACCGCAGTACCGCAAAAAATACCGCAAGTGCCCAGCTTTGCTTTTTAGTACTTTTATGGCACCACTTTTGTCCCAAAAATTTTGCATTAGAGATTTGCAAGTCATTTGCCACGTACGAGTAACTACAATACTTGTGAAGCTGTTGCAAGGCTTAGGCGAAGTGAAGCGGAGCAGAGACCAGCCGTATTGATGGGACATGTGTAGCGCAGTGTCGCCTTGTTACTGTTTGCATGATTTTGGAAGGCGCCATAGAGGTATCTTTAAGCATTCGAGATGGGTAACAACTGCTAATCGCATCCTGCGATTGTACAGTATGCATCGACGGAAAATCCACCAATATACCTGAAAGTCTTAATGAAATTCACCATCAAAGTATTTGCCGAAGCTTGGGTTCGGTTAAAAAAAAAAAAAAAAAAAAACCACTTGGATACTTATGGGGGCGAAACAACTGTTGAGCATGATTGACACTTCGAGATAGACGACTTAAATATTTGTTGGCCTCGTCATTCACTGAAACTGGTACCATGCCTCCAAGAAATTTTGCTACTAGGAATGGTGACGTACTGTCGTGAGCACATCAGCTGACTGTAGCTTAGAAGAATGGTTGCTTCTCTGAAGGGATGCAGTTTAATGAATAGAAAAATTTGAGAAATAATATTGTCTAGAGTTTCCAATTTAACTTTAAATCCCTTTGCGGATTTTAGTTGAAGAAATGTATTTTAACTTAAAAGATTTTCCCATGATCGTAAGATTATTAGAAGGAGAATCTCATCTGTATACCTTCCTCAAACCTACTGGTAATAAAATGTGCGGTAATTTTGTAAAATTCTTTTGTACGTTTCCAGAGTATATCCGTATAAATGATTGATCTATCACTGAGCGCTTTTTTGTGGTGTAATAATTTAAAGAGGGACTACTGAATTTGTAAAAGTTTACAGCTCCAGATATTGACGTTGAAGTGAATACTGCCTTCGTCCTTCGTGATTAAGAATACTGAAAAATCTTAAATCTGTGATAGTGGTATGTAAATGAAAATTTGAGCGTCACTTGAAATTAAATTTTCAGGGAGTATACGTCACAGGAAAACTGTGAAATTATATACACACGTTAATCGTATTCATACATAATTTAGAATATATGTATTGAATTCTTTGCTCCTTAAAACGTATTGCTTTAAAAAACAAACTTTTTGAAGATGTGAGGGAATCGTTCAATAGGGTATTTACAACAGATGAAGAGACGGTCCATACTACTCATACTGGATAAATAAGTATCCAAATGTCAGAAAATCTATCATTGATGACGGAGGTGAACCTGAATAAAAATGGTTATCCTTTAAAGTACCAAAAATGCTCAGACTTCATGAATAAGGAACTTCATCCGAAGTTCCTTTAAGAAAAATCCAAAAGAAATTTACAAATGTAATATTGAATTTTTCTTCAATGTTCTTTGGAGAGTGGATCAATAAATTGTTTTGACTAAAGTACAAGACAAACGAAATTCTAGATAATTTGCCTTGGATAGGAAATCACGGGTCGCACAGATCCAACACGGCAATATTTTTCTCCCCCCTGATTTCCTATTAAGGGTTTAAAAGTCGGCGAAAATATCATTATTCAGCTATTACTATGGGGGGGATAGACAGAAAGAAATCGGTGTTTTAGAAATTTTAATGTGCAATCACGTAAGAAAATCTTGTCAAGAAGAATTTCAAATTTCACGTGAATTTGTGTGTTAAGTAGTCTATTGAAAATCTGAATCGTAATAAAGATGAAGAAATGTGATCTTGAATATATATGCATGACCTTTGCGACCGAAGATGAATGTCTGAATATTCATTCATATTCGTATATAATAGTTGTAACATTAATATGTTTGAAAAAGTTTGGCAAGTTTCCTGATAACACAATGCACGACTATTAATTTTATTATTTCATCAGTAGCATCCACTGACATTGTCGTTTGAAAACTAGAGAACCTACCTGGATTTAACTCGGGAAACAGTTGTTCTTATGGTAGGAATCCAATTCTACTGGCCAGACACGAAGTACATGCAAAGTGAGTAGACTGGAAGGCAGAAGATGAAGCTGTACTTAAAGATATTTTCCCAAGTAGTGCACTGGATATAAAGTGCGCAAGGACCATTCACAAAAATGTCAAGCAGGAAGAGCAAGACTACCACAGTGTATTAAAGCAATGGAAAGCAAACGGTGTTATGCTGGAATGCTAAGGAGCGAGTACAAGAAAGGTGTTGAGGCAGAAACAGAGGACAGGACTTTAGAATAAACGCAACTGAACAGGAATAAAAAGCACAATACAGGCAAGACCTCTGCTACTGAAAATGAGTTGAAGAATTTTCCGTTGACTTGAAAATATTACGAAATTTAGTAAACCTCACTCCAGTGGAGCTGATCTTATGTACCGTGCCTGATATATAATGACTTATAGAAAGCCAACTAGAAAATGAATTTTTTTAGTTGTATTTATAACTTTTTCAAAACCTTAAATTCTTCTGTTAAATTAAGTTCAGAACTGGAATGTCGAATAATTATTGTCTAGAACCTCCAGAATAAATTGTAAAACTTGAATAAATAAAATGAATATGGGCTTTATGCTCATCGTAACTAACGTTATGTAGAATTCTAGTGTTTCGGACGTAAATCATCTTAAGACCCTCCATACTTTAAGATCAAGTTAACTTCCTAAATTTTGACTGTACTGTATTTACTTGAATTCCTCTCGCTTGTTTTTTTCAAATTTATTTGGAGAAGGCAACATGTACAGGCATTTAATGAATTCGCATGTAATAGAGCTATTAAAGCTTTATAAGCCTCGAAGGAGGACAAATTTGTGGAATATTAGTGTTAAATTTAAACATATATTCTGACTTCAGTAATGAACTATGATCCTGCCTTCTTTTGAGTTGAAGAGGGACCATAAGGGTTAAATACTCTCAGGTTTTAACATTAGCGTAGAGCTGTTTGTAGCAAGATGCTCTATTACAATTAGTTAAGCACTTTTTCATGAATTACAGTATCTGCCAATGCTTGACTAGATTGGCTTAATAGTCTTTCTCTTTCCAGCCACTCGGTGTTTGCAGCCTCTTGTTAAAACACATTAATTTAAAAAAAGAAGCACTCAAGAAATGAAAATCGGCGAAACCCTACAACAATAATGAACAGTTAAAAATGCCATAAAAATTAAATCAAGCGAGTGTGAATAATTGATACTGTTTAATGGTGAACAGTACGTAGAAATAGTAGAGGTGATAGCGAATATTTTCCTGAGGAATTCAAATTAGAAGGGGTGAATACCGAGGTGTTGAGTCCGTGATGGTTAAGATGTATAGCATCATAATAGAAAGTGCTCGACAACCATTTTATGAGAATGAACTCTTTATTTGTAACGAAATTTAATTTGTGATTTGAAGTGACAATATGAAGGCCAGGATAAAGTCCTGTATGTAGAGGGATGACCAGAAGTCGCGATCAGGTCGTATGGAATGGTTGTTAAGAGATTGAATTTGTGGAACATATATTTAAACGAAAAAGGAGACATGACAGAAAAATGAAAATCATTAAAAAAATATCTTGCAGTTTACATGTGTAATTGGTCTGTATGGATACCGTCTTGATCATCGCATAATTGCATTCTGAAAGTGCGCTGCGAATTTTTTCTAGGCAGTTGACCATCGGCAGTAAAACGAGGCAGTAAATTTTGGATCGATCCTTACCTGTTTCTGTAGGGAAACATCTAAGAAAAGAATGAATATCCACTGACTGAGAATGTGAAGAATTTATATTTTGAAATCTTACCCACATCTGCATGCATTCTGGTAAAATTTGTTCACAAAAGGCCTCTAGCAATTATCACCAGTTACGAAGGCTGGACTACTACTGCCAGGCTAGTTGAGAGATGTTCCTCAGTCACTTCCCGCTAAAAACTGTTTGAGGAAATGACTCGCGTTAATAGCATAATGAGCAGGTACACCATCTTGTAAGGAAATAACTGTTGACAATGCCAATTTTTTAAAATTCGGGAATTGGCCAATGAAACATCATCTCGAAATAGCTTTAACCAGTCACTTTTATAGAAATATTGACGAAGAATGAGTTGATAGATTACATCAGCGCACGCCATGGCAAAGGAGGGTGTTGTGCGATTTCTTTAAAGAAATGGGAAATTTTCTTTATCCAAAGTTAACCAAATGTTTAATTCTGAGGGAAGATACAGTATGCGGCACATTCATTAGTGGAAGAAATAGAGTATTTCGCGAGAAGCTAAGGTTGGAAATTCCTTGAATAAAACTGGACACGACTGCCGCTGAACGTTCATATAATGAAATAATAAATTGAAAAACCGATTGGAACGTATACATACGGTAACCTACTTGCCTTTTTCAAATGTAGCATGCAAGTTCTCTGAATATTGACTTCAGATAGTTTATAGATTGATTTTTTTGGTGATTGAAGAAGGAACTCCACGAAACGAGCAATAACTTGACCATAATACTGCAACATCTCAATTCGTTTGGCTTCCAAACTTGACCCGGTTGTTTTTGTCACCATTTTTTTTTATGTATCACTATAAAGCTTATCAGTACGTTTATTTTCGTGAACCCCAAAACTCGTATTACAATAATTGAGTGTCGTCTTTGAGGTTGTATCCACCATGTTGAAAGCCATAGTGAAGACCGCAGATGATTAATTTTGTGAAATCCTTCGTAAATGTTCTAAGAACTGAAGTACAGAAATTTGGAATTAATTTTTCTTTGACCGAAACGCGATTTTTTTTTGGATCCCCGTACACCCTTGTTGGACTAGTGTAATTTTGTGAAACACTGTTAGTGAACCGAAAAGATAATCTGTAAATGTTGTTAAACCTTAGGTAATATATAAAGATACAGTATGTACGACCTTGGGTGAATATTTTTTGACCAAATTTATTTTTTCAGGTTTGTGTTACAAGTTTGAAGAAATGTACAGAAAACCTGCCTGACAAACTGAACTTATAATTTGTTATGGGATTGTAATATTTGTTTGCATGAAAAACTACCAAATAAGAATTTTTGTAAGAAGTTGGCATTCCGTTGTGAGGCGTTTTCAATTTCGTGTTTGGATTTTTTCTTGGCGAGGTTTGTGTGAAGGTTTTCTGGGGGGATACGTGGGAAAAGGTAGGAGGGGAACATGGGTTGGGAAGGGAAGAGAGGGAGGGGAGAAGTGGTGGAGAGAGGTAGGAGGGCGAGGGGTGGGAAAGGAGGATGGGGTAGTGGATGGGTGGGAAGGGAAGGGTTGGGGGAGGGAAGAGGTAGGGGTTGGGGGAGGGAAGAGGTAGGGGTTGGGGGGGAAGGGGTTGGGGGAGGGAAGGGGTGGGGGGAGGGAAGGGGTGGGGGGAGGGAAGGGGTGGGGGGATGGAAGGGGTGGGGGGGAGGGGATGGGTGGTGGAGGAAGGGGTGGGTGAGGGAGGGAGGGAGGGGGTGAGGGAGGGTGGGTGAGGGAGGGGTAGGGGGAGTGAAGGGGTGGCGAGGGAGGGAAGGGGTGGTGGAGGGTTGGGGGAGGTTTAGGGGTGGCGGGGAGGGAAGGAAGGGGTGGCGGGGAGGGAAGGGGGTGGGAAGTTGAAGGGAGGGACAGGGGTGGCGAGGGAGGAAGGGGTTTCTGGTTTGTGGTTTTGTGTTTATCTTGTTCTTTGGTTGTCAGTTATGATTATATGATGTCGAGCTGTGTAGACTGATATTTATTGTAAAATAAATTATAATATTCGTGCCTGATCATTATGCGAAGAATGTTGAGTTTATTTTTTCAATTCTTGTGGGAGATATGACCATTAGAGTAAGAAGTTGCTGTAAAAATTGTTTTTTAAATGTTTTATGTAGAAAAAACCCAATAAACATCCTGAAGAGTGAAACAAAACTCGTAAGCGAAAAGAAACCTGTGTTTCACTTTCATTCTTCATTTTTTTTGTTTACCTAGTCGTAAATAGCTTGAACAAGTGGGTTGTCCTACGGGTAAGATGAAACTAACTCTATTATTGTGGCTTTTACAATAGAGTTGTAATGTGTTACTGAAAATTGAGTGGCTATCAACGAAGATAGAGAAGTTACAAAGAAAAGAGAACACCAGTACCCATTTGAAAACTTGTTGATCGATTTTTACAAACTTTTTGGTAATTCTATATAATTTGAGTGCGCTGATCTCAAAAAAATAGTTAGTTTTTCCCTATCACGTATGGTTTTCTTACTACAGGGTGTGTCATAAATCCCCCATTTATCCCCAAAGGTGAACCATCTTATCGAGACCAATATTGGATTGCACATGCTAAACCATAAATTTTTTGTTATAGACTACAGTAGAACTTACATAATAATGTAGGGTAAATATATTTAACAACCAGGCCCGTTCCCAGCAAAATACTCTCCCCTCCCATCAGTGGGTGGTTATCATTTGGGGACAGATGAAGTATTACAACACCCCTTGTAGCACGAAATCTTTAGGTGATAGAGTAAAACGTAATTAAAGCAGAATTAAATAGCTCCTAGCTGTTGGACAAGCATATTGCTTGTTTATGAAAGAATAGAAAAAATAATAACAAAAACAAAATATAATTAATTTCTTTATTTGCAAACATTTCAGGACTTATTTCAAAGACTTAAGACTACGAAGATAGATCTGACTAATGACGACTAAACCGGTGCTTCTTTGATGTTTTTTTATGCTGTGCGTTAGGCTGATCTCGTCGCAGACACCAGCAGTAATCCGCCATCATATTTGTATGCCATCTTCCTTGATATCTTCTTTCGATGGTTTTGATGTCCCGGTGAAATCGTTCCCCTTGGTCCACAATGACATCTCTGAGCTTTTCGGGAAAACGGTCAATATGCAAAAATAAGAAGTGAAATTTCAGGCACATGTTGTAGCCTAAGGCGCAAAATTTGTTAAGCATATTTTCCATCAGTCTTTCATAATTTT